>BOPP01000088.1:689882-701972 GCA_017312745.1 Gryllus bimaculatus | reverse complement strand
CCCAGACAGCGGTTGAATTCGACCTTGCAATGCATTGCAAACTAATGGTATCACCCGCCTTAAATTAAATGTAAAATATCTATTACTGATTACGAATAAAAATAAAAGTTTATTTGCACATGACATTGTTTATAATATACACTTCTGTTTGTAAGAATTGCAACACCCAGAAGAAAAAATCGGAATCACTTAAAAATCGGTGGATAAGTAGAACAGTGTTTCCATGAGAGTGTAGAACCGCCCAACAACGTAGAAACATGCAAGCAGGTGCCAGTGTTCCTCGTCGACGCCCAAGGGGTCACTATCAGCTTCTGAGTGAGTTCGAACGGGACAGATGAACGGTCTTCGCGAACCGGGTTTGTCATATCGAGACATTGCGGCTCGAAAAGGGCACGTTGCTACGACAGTGATGCGTATGTCAGTGCATAGAGGTTGGTCGTATCGACGATCGGGTACAGGACCACACAATGTGACCACAGCGCGAGGTAACCGCCATCTTGTCCGCATGGCTGTAATTGAGGCAACGGCCTCGTCCACACAGTCGGCTCGACTTTGGAGCACTGCAATAGGTGTTGTCATGTCTGCATCGACGGTTCGACACCGTCTGCTGAGGGCTGGACTGGTGGCACGCGTACTACTTTATAGTTTTTAAAGCTTTGTAACAATTCTTTATTGGTACTTTTATTTATCATTTAACTATCTATAGTAAAAGGGTAGAGTAGGAATTCTGGAGCTCAAGAGAACGTGCGCAGAGTGTACAACCTACCTCTATGTAACATTTTTTACTGATTTTGAAGAAATCAATGAAAATAAATGTTTAAAGATCTAATCTTGAATACATTGCATTACGAAAGAAAGCACTATCTTAAATAATTTAGGGGGGGGGAATCGAAACAATTGTAATCTCGTTTCTTGAAGAAAATAGTCTCAACATGAAACTGTCTATGGATGGGAACAAAAGTTTTTAATCAAATTTTAAAACAATTGTTGCTACCGTTGTGCAT
The DNA here is from genome assembly GCA_017312745.1 of Gryllus bimaculatus. Classification (NCBI taxonomy): domain Eukaryota; kingdom Metazoa; phylum Arthropoda; class Insecta; order Orthoptera; family Gryllidae; genus Gryllus; species Gryllus bimaculatus. The sequence goes on along the minus strand of BOPP01000088.1, from coordinate 700,968 downwards.
ATAGAAGCATGTACAGTAAGCCAGAGAATAGGAGTACAATAAAACGTGCAGAATGTGCTCGTACACAAAATAGGCTTTTTTAAAAGTTTTTTTACAAAATACTAATAGATATTATTTATTTAGGATGCTTTAGTACAAGATTAATATCTGCATTCTTCCCCTCAAACATATTCTCTCCGATCAGAAGTCGAATAAGCTCGTTCCCTGTTTTATTATATCTGGTTTATTTTATCTGGTTTATTTTTGAGCCTTTTTTTTCATACTACTCACCTTTTTAAAAAATGCTCTCTTTCCAATCTGTTACTAAACAATTTTAGATAAAGTGATATTTTATTTTCCATTCACGGAACTTTAGATTACTCATGAATTTCCTGTATATATGCAGACTTTTACAAAAATGAACATCTTCACAACTTTCTCGTTTAATTTGTCAGTCATGTTATACTTATATTGATTTTTCAACTAAAAATATGTAGTACAACACAAATATAAATCAATAGGATACAACATCTTTATTCACTAATATGAAACAGTATACATCTCGTTGAACACAGGCCGGATTTCGATTTATTTATTTTACGTCTAAAACAGTTAAAAACAGGGAGTGACGTTCTACGGGGGGAAGTGTATTCTGTGCACGTTTTCTTAATTCTGAGATCCCTACCTTAAGCCATACAAGCTGAATTCTGAATTCAGAACGAAATTGAAAACTACAAGTTTGAACTTGTAATATGTCTGAAATAGGAAAACTTCAATATCTTTTTTCTTATATTTTCGTGGGTACTTCCTTGCGAAGAAAAGGTAAAGGATATGAGTATGAATTAGATTAAGACCTCTTACCTCTAGATTCAACCTTTACATCTTGATGCTACCTCTTCCTTCTACCTTTCACTTCAAAAAAACAATCTTCATTTTTATACATACGGCCTATTAATTGAAGTACACAAATGCATTCTTAGCCTTCAAACGAAATTTTAAAATCTATCGTAATGTTATAATATAATATTTTAGAATATATTTTTACTCCTGTAAATTTTCAGGAGAGCTTTCGCTTCTATGTATGCCTCTGAATGTAATATCGTATACAGTTTAGTACTGCGAAATATTTTAAGAAGATTTTGCGCGAATGCTGGCAAGGGGCGTGACGTCTGCCTTCGCTTTTGCCCTTGTGGTAGGCGGACGAGGAAACTGACAAATGGGACGGATGGCTGCGTGGGTGTGGGATGATTTTGGGAGTCACGCGGCGAGCAGAGGGCGGACGTCTGTCCGGGCGAGTGGATGGTTGGACGGCGGGGTGGACGTGCCGTCAGGAGCACCGCGAACGGTTTACACGCAGACGAAAAAGAACGCGGAGAAATCAAATTGGAAAGGGAAGGAAAAAACTAGGTATCGCTCAACTCCGAACGTCAATACCTGCGGAAGGGAATTGTGAATAGTCCTGTCAGAACGTAAATAATGGAGAGTTACACGAGTTACCGTTGATTTACAGCTGGTGTGGTGAATGTTTCGCTATGGTGGAAGTTAACAGTGTTTCGTAATTTAATAAATAAGCATTTTTGTCTTGCAATTACGTAGCCAATTAATTTATTATTTAGTAAAGTAATATAACTTAATTCCATAATCTAAATTAATTACGATTCCTTTTGCATGCGTAATAATTGTCTCTTCCGAATACATTTCACAATCTGCATAATTTGTTTGTAAGGTGGCAGATTTTTTCATAATTGCATCGCCTATCCTCCAGCTCCAAAAGTAACCCGTGGGGTTAATTAACAGAGATTATCATTTACACTGCATAATATTGAGTAATCGATTTGACAATCAATTATATTCTTCTCGTGCCACTCCCACAGCCTGCAGGCACTCAATCAAATTGATGAGCCTGCACCTTCTGCTGTTGTTCCCGCGATCTGCTGATCACCAACATATGCGGTATGGTGTAACTCACTCGTTATGTGGCTATGAGATATCAGATGTCTTTAATGGTATGTTTCAATATTGTAGAAAATATTTCTCAACGTTGTCTCTTAATTATAAAATTGCAATCGCTTTATTTCCAAAATATATTTGGAAGTCCGTGTACATAACTTGCTGATTGCAAATAATGTTAGGCACGTGCTGTCGTAGCACCACTCGTTATATTGGTGAGACATATCCGCGTATTTAACGATCCTTAGATTTAAAAATGCCCAGTACTTTATACGCAGCCTAAATCCCGGGGCCATGTAAATGTGTCGAATATTATAAGTGTAGAAAAATCAATATGTGATAATTCGTTCGGAATATTTAATTTTATCGTTATTTTTTATCGTTAATATTCGAATTAGATAGTGAATGCAAACGTAAATAAAATCAAAGGCAGAAGATATTCCAAAATTAGGGGAAATAGAACGTTTTATTTTCAATCTGAACACGATGACCAAATTGATCTCATCGTTGCGCCCATTAAATCACTGTCTCTCTTTAATATCGTCGGTATTTTGCATCGACCACCCAATGGCCGTGCCTCCAAGAAGCGACTCGAAGGCCTCTTTAAACCCTCAGGATTGCCAGAACCCTCCTTCTCTTCCGTGATGCCTGAGAATTAATTTCTGATCATAACGCCACCGGCAGCACGTGCCGGTGTTCAATGTAACGGGAAATGGCTTGGGATGTACATCGATGTCGATGGTTTTATAGAAACTTCGATTATTTAATCATTGATATATGAAAGTCAAGTGTGTTAACAATGTTTTTATCGATAGTTTTACGTTTTCAATATTTTGTTTATGAATAAATTACCTTAATAATTTTCTGAACCTAAAAATATGAAATGATAACAATCAGCTTGTGGGTTCGGACCAACAGAAAATATTTACGAACGAACGTTCGAAAGTATGTGCTGTTTGTGCTCCTTCATCGAGCAGAGTATTTCTCGCACGAGATGATCCCGACGTTGTTTTGTGTGTGTGTGTGAGTGTGTTTCCTACGCCGATCCTAGTATTTCAGACACGGATATGGGGTTACCGTATGCGCCGTGGTATTAGGACACCCCCTTCATCTCGTACCCTTTTTCGGTGAACTGAGATGAGGACCCTTTGAGATGACCCTGGATGCTCAGTCCCTAAGACTCCCAGGCTCAGTTTTGCCCATTATTTTTGTTACTTTCCGACTTATTTAAGTTAAATCATAATTGTAAATTCTTAAACACGGCCGTTGTCATATCCAATTTTGTTGCGCGCGAATTTAATGTTAGAAGTTACGAAAAATTGACGTTTTTCGCCAATATATTATTAATATCAATATTTTAATTTTGAACATCGATGTTTAGTAACTATTTATATTGCTATATACTGGGCTATTATATATGTATTCAATTAACAAAAACACAAACAACCGGATAAATGTTCTTAGAACCAAAGTAAAAGAGCATTTAGAAGTATAAAAATAACATTGATTAAGGGAACAACGAGTCACAATCTGAATTATATGTGAAGTTCAAAGACGGGAATGTAAGAGTATACATCTTTTTATATTACTAGAATGCTTTTTCCATAGTAAATTATTCCAAATATTTTTCATTAAGCTTTATTGTTACAGTTATACGTTTTGTAAAGTATGTTTATACTAAAGCCGGATGGTTTCAAGATCAGTCAAGAGTTATGCACAAATTGGATAAGCACGATTTTGGTAACTTCCATTACGTAAATCTGCAACTATATTTATTTTTCTCATTGAAGCATCATCTCGAAGACGAAAGAAATGTTTTCGGCCCTTGTACTCAAGACAACATCCTGTTCTAAAGTTACTTTGTTTATGCTCCACATTGTAGCTGGAATAGATGACATCACTGTTCCAAGATATTTTGCATCGTTGTGGCTGTCGGCTTTTGCTTGTCAGTATTGTATTCGTAAACATTAACGTTACTATCTGTACGTCTACTGCTATAATTTCATCACTCATCATTATCGCAATCACTTGATCCATGCGTATCACACTCGTCACTTCATTCCAGTACTCACTTCTGTGAACTCGCTTACCGTAAGTGTAGATTACTGTCATCTGACGCCGAGAGGAAATAAAATATTTCCAGAATAGATTATTATATTAATACACGTATGTCTTGTTGAATTCTTTTAACTCCTATGTCATTACCGGAAACGATCATTCAGCAGTCATTGATCAATCTTTTTCTTATTACTCATATACGAGCAATCATCCTACGAGACCCTTTAAAGAGAGTGAGTAAATGACCTCTATCTCCCTTCCCTCGCTCTTTATTTGAAGCATGTAATTTAAATATGACGTCATCACATACAGGCTTGAGAGAAGTCATTGATGTGTCGTTAAAATTGAAAGTTTTTCATCGTGTGCGTTCAGTCACAAAAATATTGTTAGGAAATAGGAATCGTGCCTTTCGTACGACTGGAGATATCCAGAAAAGTCTACAAGAAGAATCTAAGGCTGCAGTCAGGATGTTTATCCCTCTTGTTAGCTTTAGAATTTTAGTATTACTTTTTTATTCACGCCAAAAATAACAGAAAAAAGAAGAGGGGAAATTTTGTAACACAAACGTCGTCAGATTTTTTCTCTGCCCTGTCGACAATCTCAATGCTTCGCTAATAGGTGGATACACAATGCTTAGAAGTGGAACCCTGTCTTATTTTTTATGGAGACCATAGAAATACAAATTGTGTAACAAATACAAAGAAAAGACACGAATTAAAGGATATGAAACATTCATAATATCAAAGATTTAATGAACTCCTGTTTTACACTTCTTACTTTCTTTATAAAGTTGATTGTCAGGGACTCATTAGACAATTACTTAAAACTTATATCCTGGTAGTACACTGAATTATGAGTGACTGATGCATTGTTTTAATGACAAATTATAAGATTTGCGAGATAAATCATGATTTAATATATTAAGTATGTGACTGTTAATTTTTAATTTCACTGTTATATATTCTTGTTATAGTTTGGAGTGTGGTGAAGTGATGATTTTTAAAATGGAACGTTTTAACCTAAAATGTTTGAAGAATAAATATTTGTTAAAATATGTTAATGAACAATATGTTTATCATTACGAGTAATGAATCTTTCTCATCATTGCAAAGTACATAACAAAGATAACAATTATATTTACACTTCAAGAATTGTGTGCACTATTTTGGGGCAAATATCAAATTTACATTTAATTTTTACAGTAGTGATAAGATCTAGGAGGTTGAAATTTTGCATTAAAAACAATTTGATATTGAGATAAAATGCTAAATTTTAATTTTCTTGCTTGAATATTGAGGAAACTATACATCAATAACATCTGAATTGAACACTAATTTTTTCATCAACATTTTAGCATATTGAGTGCATTGCTGATCGATTATCAAATTAACTTTTTTAGAAGCTTCAAAACATGTTATTTCTCATGAGATACGTTTAAAAGAATGTGTTGAAGATTTCTTGTAAAAGAAGGCTGAAAATGTACGTTTGTAGACTATTCGCCAAAATAGTCTCACTCAAATATTAAGGAAGTTATTCAATGTTAAAAATTGGAATTTTTAAGTCTCATTTTCGGCGAATTTGCTGCAATATACCCATTAAGAGTTAATATAGAGAAAATTGATACTAGTTTCATTGCGCGAAAGATTTTGTACATGTGCACTCAGTTTCATTTTTTAGCGATATAAGATAAGGAAATAATGTATCCCAGTATTGCAAAAATGATAATCGTACTGTACTAGAGAAGACGCTGGAGGGGGTCAAACATCCATCTATACCTTACGTAATATTTCACCAGTAATGTACCACTATGAAACTGCATCACCACTAAGAAGCTACGACATCACAAAAGTTCCTTTGGGACGTGTAGGAGTCAGCATACAAAATTTCATCAAAATCCTAGATGGCCACGCGGGGCACTTTTTCAAAATTAAAACCCTAGGCATTAGGAAATCATTGTTGTATCGTTGAAATTGAACTATTTTTTGTAAGTTCTTCATGGTGTGCGTTCAGTCAACAAAAATAAAATTAGGAAATAGGAATAATGCCTTTCATTTCTTCAGCTTACGCTGTTAATCTTCAAAGCTTTCCCAAGAGTGCTTCTTAGACTATAAGCTCCTATAGACTTTCCACTGCAATTTTATTATAATAGAAAACACGTGAATGGCAAAGAGCGAACAACTATGGCCACGTGGGTTGATTGATTATTTCGTGTTTCCGGGCGCGTCATCTGCTAAGGACATTAGTCCTGTAAGTGGAGTGGATGCTTTTTTCTCACGGAGGAGGGTGTCTTTCGCTGCTGGAAGGTAGATTCGGCGCCAATCTTCACATTGCTTGCGAGCTTTTCCCATCCATTTTTTCCTCACCAAGGAGGCACCGCCTTAGCCGAGATATGCTGTAAGCTCTTGGCTGAACCCTCGATATGTGTGGTAGTGCAGTGCATGTAGGTATAAGTGTAAGGAAGGAGTGAGAATAGAAGACAAAAAGGAAAAATCGCGCACGGAACGTGGCCCGTTTGTTCGAGTACTGCTCCGGCATTCGCCTGCTATTGATCCAAGAAACCACGGGAAACTACCAATCGGAGAAGCCGGCCGACAAAATTCTCCAGACAGTGTCTGATTTGGACTACGTTATCTAGCTAGTGTTGAAAATCCTGCTAACGTCGGGACTCCCTTAGCTACCAGTGGATTACCTCAGCCACCTCAGCCCGTCCACGTCCTGATGGTTATGTCCGCGACCTTTAGAACTAAGGCGAGTGTCAGCAAATTAGGAACCCTGGCCGGCTACTTTTCTAATGGAGAAGCGTCACTGTTACGTCGTTGAGATGAGCACGAGTGGGTCCAGCGTCGTAGGCACGGGCAGTGGCGGCGGCGAGACCGGATGCGGCGAGGGCCAATCTAAAGCTCCTTGAGGCTCCAGATTTCGGGCGCTGCCCTCGGGGCCTGCTCATGCTCCCATTATACACAAGGCCTTGTTTTTTCCGGTCCTTCAGCGGCCACCGGCTCTCGACTGGCAGCTGGCCGTTCCCGCCTCGTTGCCGTAACCTCGGCCACCGACCTCGTTAACATCATCCCAGCGATTATGCTGTATCTACGATAGAAGTTTGAGGGCCTAAATAATATAGTTAACAAGTTTTTACGTGATGCACGTAAATCTAAATATGACCTCAGTTACGTCGGTAAAATGATGTATCGATACTCAGCCGCTGTGTCTGTGAAATGCAATTCAGCGAAAGAAACTAAACTACCGAGAAAATTAAAGAAAAATTAAGATATTATATAATTTAAAAAATATGTAATATAAAACGTCTACAGTTGTTGCTAAATCCTAGTTATTGTTGAAATGAATCAGAGTTCCTGATGAATAATGTTTAAAAAATACGTCACAAAATTGTTATTAGAGTAAGAAATTCAGTAAAAACACCCAACTTCAAAATTGAAGAAAATTTAAAATTATTAACACGTATTTTTTGTCTTAATTCTTGAGTATTAGTAGACAAACAAAAACAAAATACAACGAATCATTTTGTTTCAAACAGTTGCTTTGAAATCAATAATTGATTACAGTATCCTTTGTTCCAATCATTGCAAAATTTAAATTTTGGAAGTTACCGGAAATTCAAAACATTCAACGCAAATGAGACCTCCGCCATTTTTATGAACGTAATTCTCTCTATCCGAGAAAACAATAATATACAAAATGTGGAGCCACTTTTTCAATTATCGAAAATGTGAAATGTTACGCTAGGAAGAAAAACCCACAAAAATTCATCTGCTTCAAATTGTAACGACTTCTAGTATGGTCAGATTGATCGGAGAAAAATATGCAGTTTTGAATCTTTTCCTGGTTCATAAGTTGTAGGGGGAAGTTATGCGTCCCTTTGGTGCAGAGGATAGTGTGTTGGACTTCTAATCCAAAGGCCGTGGGTTCGATCCCCACCAGGGATGGTTTTCCCAGAAGATTTCAAATAAAGAAAATATATTCGAACGGGGGAGGGGGCGTTGTGCGTCCCTGTGGCGCAGAGGATAGCGGGTTGGACGTGGAAGAAAATTATTATTACTATTGTAACAATCTTGGTAAGCAGTACAGCGTATATCATTAAGAAACAGCGAAAAACTGGTTGTTGGCAAGTTATTGCCCTTTCAAACAATCTGATTTCAGAACATGTCATGGATTTACTGTTCAATCTAATTTTGAAATTATCGAAAAACGTTTTAGGACGGTTATTAATATCAAACGCGTTCTAGGAGCTTTAAGCTACCTACAAAGGTGATCACATTCGATAGCTCTCGACCAGAATTGATGGGCTCTATTTCCCTACATTTCCAGAATATTCTGGAAGAAATCTAAAAATATATGTGAAAGACTATGGATTACTATACTGTCTTTCCGGCATGATTCATTATTTTGACAGTAGTTACATCAACTTATAGAATAAAACACTATTTCTTAAAAAATACTCTAATCAATAGTTTTTTATGTAATTCTCTGTGTTTGAGGATAGATGAGTCAGGCTACTTTCTTGTGTTTAAAATTTCATTTTAATATGAACTTGCAAAGCAAAAATAGAGTGTTAACATAACAGTACGTGGGGGAGGTGCCAGGCTAATATAGTTACTGGATTTTCTAAAAGTGTTCGACGAACGTTTGCCTAGTCCCTGGAGCCGCCTAGAGTATATCATCCGCCACATCTCTAAAATTTGTGAGTGCAACGACATTTTTAAACAATTTGAAGACGAAGTATTTATGAAACTTATAAGAAACAAAGGATCTGCACAGAACTCATATTTACTATTTTTCTAGTGCTTTTGTCCAGCCGACAGCCGGTTACCCCTTAACTCCCCCATTGGACGCATATTCGACCAAACATTAGACACCAACACACTTGGGAACTCCTCTGATCTGGGGTCGTCATCATGTACGTGAGAGACAACAAACTAACAACCATAGCCAATGCGGAACTCGAACCTGCGGCCCTTCGAACGGAAGCGCAGAGCGGGAACACGCTCTCAGCCACCTCAGCCATCCAGATCGGCTCCTATTTACAATAACGTCGTCAAATGTGCACTTGTATATTTCGATTCCGCCATTCGAGAACGGTCATCCATTCGAATGCCACCCTGGTGGTAATTGCGTGAACTTCCCCTCAGTTCGGGCCAACGACGCGTCGTGAGTGCTACTGTGTTCGGAAGGTTGGGAACTGCGCCTCTGTCTACCGTCCTCCTCGTCGCGCGGTCCGCATCGGTCCAGGGCTTTCGGAAGGGGCAAGCGCGGAGGCAACGCATGCAGCCTTCACCCAGTTGGCGGCCGGCCTTGCGGAGGGAATCCATAACCCGCGCGATGCTCCCGAGTTGAGCGTCGCGGCGCGGCGTGGCGTAGTGTGGCGTGGCGTGGCGGTCGGAGCCGGCGCGGGCGTCGCGGGCGTCGTCAAGGGCGCGTTGCCCAACGCCACGTAAATGACGCCGCCACCAACGCCACAGACGCCGTCGCCGACTCGCAAGGCAGCTTGCTTTGAAGATTCGGCCATGGCGCGTCCGAGGTCACGTGGGTAATCAACAGCATCAGTATTTCATATTTGTGTTGGAAGTTGGAGAGCTATCGTAGGACTTGCTGGACAGTCCTTCGTTGTGGTAACACAAATGTAGGTACTGTAGGGCGCTAATATAATATATTTAATACTTGATACGGTTCGCTCTCGAATATTATTACCGTGCATTCCCAGGTATTATAAATAATAAACAACAATAAACAATAAAAATAATATAAAACTTGCAGGCGTTTTCTGTGGTGTAATCTCGTCGCTTCATCATTGGCGCATCAAGTTTTCACGGATACATGTAGTGTCGAGTCACCATGATATTTCTATTTTCGAATTTTTATGTATTCTGAATTATTTTTTTTAGTTGATTCATCGTTTTTATAACGTACGGAAGTGAGATATTCAATGACTTTCTTTACAATGGAAAATTAGTAAGAACTGTTCGTGAAAACGCGTCGTCGGTCTCTGGAGGCGGATAAGACCCCCCCCCTGTCGAACCTCTGTGCTTTACAAACGAACATATTTTTTTGATTATTTCTTACGATATTGTTGCAGCCCCCAATTCGAGCCTTGACCTGATTTCAGTGCACTTCCAATAATGGCGGAGACTTTCCAGATTGTGTAGGACGGACTATGTGCGAATGATTATTTCGTGTTTCCGGGTCCGTTAACAACTGTGGGCATTAGTCCTGTAAGTGTGTTGCATGTTTTATCGTGGGAGGTGGATTTTCCCCCACCGGAAGAACATGGTGAGATCCGGCGCTGATCTACACGGCGGCTGGCGGGTTTTCTCCATCCAGGTATCTTCTATCAGCAGGGCTCCGCCCCTGTCAGGACAAGCATTAACAGGTCTCCCGACATATACGATAGTGTAGTGCGTGTAAGAGTAACTGTGTGTAAGGGGTGTGGATAGCACTAGGAATAAGATACCAAGCGATCCGTGGTCTGCTTGTTACAGTATTGCTCCAGCTTTCGCTTAGTGTTGATCGTAGAAACAATTGAAAACTAACGATCAGATTAGCCAAAAAGCTAGAATTCTCCTCAGGACGGTTAAATTCGACATAGCCATGTAGTGTCGTAACACCTGCCACCATCGGGTCTCGAACCCTTGAACATCCCGGACAGAGGCAATGTAGCAACATCAGTTGATGCTTTAACCACTGCAGTCGGTGGATCACAAGCGAAAAGGGGAAGCACACTATCACCTGCTCTTAAGGGTGGGGTATCTGTAAAGGTAATTCTCCGGCATTCGCTTCAAACTTATCGGTCAGCCGGTCTTTAGAATTCCATCCTCCACCTACTTCGCTAGTGTTGAAAGCCCGCCACAAGTAGGAGTGGAACCTGTGACATCTCGAATTACAAAGCTTCAGTTTCGCCCTCGTTCGCTAGTAAGCCCGGTCAATTGTATTGCTCTCTGTATTTTACTTACATAATATTAATTTATAGCATATCTTGGCGCCTCCAGCGAGTTTTCATGTTAAAATTCATGTAAATGTTTTAGATAGATAGATAGATTTATTAAAGTTCGCTTTGAGCTAATGCTCGGTGGCAAACATGATAACA
>BOPP01000088.1:635459-678322 GCA_017312745.1 Gryllus bimaculatus | reverse complement strand
GCGCGTGTCCGGCCGGGAGTGCCGGAGACACAGACCTCTTGTCTTCGTTCTCCGCAACCAGAAATAACCGCGCGTGACGTCACGCGACGCTGCGCGAATTGGTTCGCCGAGATCCGCCCGCGCCCGCCAGCGCCTGCGCGCGCCCACCCGAGCACGCCTCGCCCGCCCGCGACGCGACAGTCGCATTCGCGGATGATGGCGGTGACGTTGGCACCTCCACGGGCTTAAAAATAAATTTATATTGCATAATTTCGGTGGCGGGCTGGCAGAAATATCAGGAGGAAAAGGAACGCTTCGGAAAAAGTCAAAATTAGAAGTGCGGGATGATTATCACGTGCATTTCATTTAAGTATCTTCGTAGAATTAACATATGAAAGGATTATTTCAATAATTCTCCTCCATTGTACACAACTGTTTCGTTATTAGATTATTTACTATTCAAAGGCAAAAAATATCGTTTGAAGAAGAAATTCATTTCAAATGTCGTTCGCGGTTCAGCTTCGATAATTGATATTTGTGAATATAATTTATACTACAACGTTAGCATTTTGGATTGATTGAGTGATATTTCCTTGCACGTCAACAGTAATGGTCGTTCTTCCCGTAAGTGTAGTGAATATGTTATCTCGGGAGGTAGTAATGTTCCCACTGGATGGTGAGATACAAGCCGGCTTGGAGGGATTTTCCCCTTCAGGTTTCTCCTTCAGCGGGACACCGTCCCAGCCTGGATTCTCTCTAAGCTCGCAATAGGTCTTTCGTCTCGTGTTTATTTATAAGGGAAAGGGATATAACAAGGCAGAGGAAAGAAAGATTGCACGCGGTCCATGGCCCGTTCGGTAGGGTAATGCTCCGTCACTCTCCTAGTATTGATTGAAGACACCTCGAAAAAATGTCTCTCCTTTAGACAGGGATTGAGGTCGACCTTGCTATCTAGCTCTCCAGGTGAGTTATTACAGTGTTAGGGCTTCTGAATCTGAGTTAAACCGTGCCGGTATTTTGGATTACTACTTGTCAGCAGAAGACATCAAGTTGAAAAGTAGATACACGTCATTGCCATAAAATTTAAATTTTAATAAGAGAATTTTACAATAACTGTGTTTTAAAAAAACAACGTTTTTCTAATTGACCTGTTTCAAAACATTAATGTTCATGGAATACTAATCTTTCGACTTACAATTTGGTTTTGCAGCTTTCAATAAATCCTAGTTGTATTTCATTTAAAACATTAAGGAAGTCGAGTTTCATAAGTATTTAGTTGCGAAACTGTGGGCATTGTACACGTTAAGTGAAATAAATAAACGAAACCTTTGTGTCTTAGAAAAGTGCGAAAAAGTGAATGAATTAGAGCTGGAGCCGACTATTCGACTGAGCCCGCAGAAAGTAACCACACACTCGACGGATGCTGTGAGTGACGTCATAACGTGTTTTCGACTGGCGACCAGTCGACAATTTCAAAACCAGAACACCAATTTCTGGAAGACTGCAGCTCTATTGGTCACTAACTACACTTCGAAGGGAAAATACACAGCAGGCTAAATGTAAAAATGGTCATCTAGAAGTTATATGAAAGATTGTGATTCGACAAATGTATGCCTCTCTATTAGCAAATTGATATATTTGGCAATTATTATCTGGGTGAAATAGTAAAATACAAAATACTAATACATGCATTATCTTTTATGCAATAAATATGCATTTTAAGAAAATAAAGAATAAATACATTCAGTGATTTTAGAAACACACATTCGCGAATGAAAATTTAATAGGACTATTTGTCCAATTTTATATGTAGAAAATTACTTCAAGGATTTACTAACTTTATAAATTCTGATGTTACTGTTTTAGTTTCTCATAAAAGCTCCGTTTACCACATCTCCTTTTGTATTACATCCACGCAAACACATTAATTACTAGGGGCGGATTTTAATGAAATGTTTTTTTTCTTATCACTTTAAGACAATGTTGTTTAGTATAGAAATTTATTTTATGTTATGACAGAAGGAAACGAACCATTTTCTTTTTCGATTTTGACTATTAAGTCATTTTTTAACTTTTACTTAATTTTGAATGTATTTCTCGCGTATTTCATCGATTTTAACATAATTGTAATGGTATTTGCATCAAACAATATTTACGAGGTGCAACAAATGTTCACCTCAGAATTCCTGAGTAGCCTACGCGGTTTCTTCGCTCATTGTAATGTCATCCGTTGTGAGCACTATTGAGGTTCCTGTGACGTTTATCGGCGACATTGACAGTTTGGCGGTTTTCGCGAAAAATGAAGGAAGAGATTTTCTTTTAAAGAACAGTCAAAATCAAAACTTTGCGAGCTGACTTCACATGAGCAAAAGGAAGAATCTCCAAATACATCAGTAACATATCCAACAGCTTGAGTTGTTCATCCGAAGTGGTTTTGATTAATTTTGTACATAATTTTTTTGTTTTGTTTTTGGAACATTTTAAAAGAATTTTAAGAGCTTTTTATTGATCATATTTGGCTACGAACAATAATTAAACTGCAGTCCTTAAATAAAATGTAATCTCGTTTAAGTCAGAATTCTCAGAAGTCAGAACAATTCAGAGTAGGAGTATAAATGGAATGACAAGAAAATGTATTTTTTTCTGAGGACCTTACAATTAAATGACTAATTATTGCGAAAATGATAGGAGTTAGTATATTTTCATTGTTTTTTTGAATCCAGCACAAAATGAAGTCTGTCAGTGAAATCTGGATAAGCTGTGAAATCTGGATAAAATCTAGCTCTACATTTGCAGAAAATGTTGCCGTCTCGGTCGCACGGGATGATACAAGTACGTATTTTTTCTGCAGAATTCACATTTTTGTTAGGTTACAATCTAAAACTCTCTGCTGATTTGTGCGAAAATGATGAGTAATGGAGTTTGTTCATTTTTTTTTTTACTTGAGCTTCTCAAAATCTGTGTAAATCAGCTATTACTTTAGAGACAGTTTTTCAGAAGCCGGTCTGCGTAAATTGTTACACGCATACTACAGTGTATTACATTCCAGTCAACAGTGAACGTAAGTGCTGCTTGACTGCAAAAAGTATTTTTACTGAAAAGCCATCCCATTTCTGCATAAACATAGCACTTTGTGACTGACATAGCTGGTCGGAACACCATTCGTGCTATTAAGAACATTTGTAATATAACTTATGAAATGACAATTGTGACGTCATGGATACTCACAGCGACCACAGACACAGAGCTTTCGTATAACAAATATATTTATTAACAAGAAAACAAAACAAATATATACACTTAATAATCTACTTACACCCTAGCTCTGATAGACCTACTATCCCCTGATCGCGGGAGCGATCCAAAACCCGATTGAAGATGGTTTTGATTGTGGCATTCGCCACTCTTACTTTTGAAGCGCGCACAAAGCCTAGCTTCCGTGACCGGATGTCACGCTGGGACACAAAGTCCGTTCTGGCGCACCAACGGCTGGTTTGCCTCGATCGCAGGAGCGATCTTATCCGATTGAGAATCGGCGTGAATCGTGGCACTCAACCACTCTTCACCTCGGAGCACGCACACAGCATCGCTCCCCCGTGACCGCAGTCACCCAAGGACATAAAGTCCGCAGGCTTCGTCAACTAATGACTCCAGCCTCGCGAGCCTGGCTCGCATATGCACCGTCTAGGCGCCAAGTTTTGTGCACACGCACGAGGTTCTCCCACCGTCTCCAGAACCTGCCTACTGGCTCCGTACACTCTGTTATATAGGCGAGGCCCACGTGACCTCCTACGTCACGCCACCCCCTCGCTTGTTATAACAGTGAAAAGCTTCTATAAGCCGGAAGACACCCAAAGCCTTGTGTCTCCCGTCTCCGCGTTCTTCCCTTTACGGAAAAACCCTACTTCCTGTGGCGAGACTAATCCGCAACCAAGCGTCCCCAAATAGATGCCATGAGGCACGCTGGCTAATACGTTACACAATGCATACATATACCTAGTATTATTACACTGACATTATACAAAGAGAAATGATTGCTGCCATACAGCACAGTAAAAAGATGACGCTTTGAAGAAACTGTAATTCGTTTTATTTAAAATTATTGTGACTCTAAGGAGACAATTTTTATGAATACTATACTGCGTATATTGTTTTTGTGAGTTATAATGCACATTTTAAACGCATGTATTTTTTCTGTAAATTTTGGTTTATTTTAATTTTAATGTAATTTTGTATGTCATTCAATTGTAAATGTGGTTTAAACAAAACATTCCTTAACTGTTATATTTTAACTAACTACTCGTGCATGAGTAATTGAATTTGAGTTAGATTACTCAACTTGTCATTGCCATATCAATTAATGAGGCGTTTTACATTATTTTATTTCATTATGAAATGTTTACAGAATAATGGCATATGTACTTTTTACAAAGCTCAGGTTAGCGCAGAATGTCTTCGTTTATGAGAAACACAGTTATTTGAGAGGAAAAAATATCTTACTCTAAAATGTATTTTTACGATATTTCAAGATAATAGGACAAGGATAAATCACTAAATAATGTAGTAATTCACGTCAGAATAGGTAAATTATTTCCCCATCCCCATCTCACCGATCATGTCTTTTACCAGTGCAATATTTACTCGACCCTTATTAGTTTATCTTGATCAGTTACATCAGAAGATTCTTATTGGAATAATCCTATGTGTTGATAACAAGGAAATAAGGAGTGTAACAAATTGACTGAAAACCATGTAATTGCGCATGCCCTAATTCGGCGCTGTGGAAATCGACCCCGTTTTCTTGGAGGCGCTGGTCGAAGCGTGAGCAGTGAAGGAGAGACCGCGCGACCGGCAATTGCGGGGGCCATCGATTCCGTCAATCAACAGCATCCCGGCGCGGCGCGTTGCTCTGCCTCGGCTGTGGCGGCGCCGCGGCGGCTGCTTCCGCGGTTTGGGTCGCCCGGCGGACGCGGCGCCGGCGACGCAACCTGCTAGGACCTTACTTACGGGTATTTGCTTCAACTCTGAACGATTCTAAGGCTGGAAACTCTCCACGCCCAGAGATTTTAACTCGACGCAACTGTAACAAGACGCAAAAGAGAATATTTGTCAGGCGCTCTTTGATTTATAAATAATTATATGCATTATATTGCAGCAATACCTCGGGTATTGAATGACATTAAATAGAAAGAACATATTACTAACATGTGATAAGTATTTTAGAATTATTTGATGGTTGTACTACCGTGCACGAGCCACCACTGATGAAGATCCGGTCGGAGAAGGCACAAAACAAACAATACTACATACAAAGTCCCTATCACTATTTATTTTTACACATGGATTTAGAAGAATACCAATAATTTGATCTTTAACTGAAAATCGAACCCCTGTTTCCTTTAATTATTTTCATCTGATTAAGTTCATCTCAATGGGAGCGTCACATAACAGTTTTTTGTTGTTTTGGACAGTGAATGACTTATTTTATACTGAATATTACTTTAAAATATTTACAAATTATATATCATTACATTCATTCGATGATCTATCGTCAGCGGATGAAAAACCTACAATTTTAGTTTAATTCAAGAACTCGAACGTGATCTATCTATATCTCAACAAAAATATTACGATCAGTGGTTTCATGGTGTATGAAGTGATTCAGTGGTAAGCTCATTTCGTTCACAATCCTTTTATAAGTTATTGTGGGTGGTCTATAGTTGGTAGACTTTATTTAAGGGGGTGGATATATCTTCCCCAATCATCCACTTAAACTGTAACATTTATACAGAATATTGCTGTACATATATCATGTATCGCTCAACCCGCCCAGAGTGAGCAACCGGTCCTACAAAAGCAAGTGGCAACAGGGAAAGGGAAGATATCGCAGTTCGTCACTGCTAGGTGGCGTTGGCAGTGCTGCGCAATTTGAAGTTCTGAGTCAAATTTCGCCTGCCGAAACACTTCTAATGCGCTACTCATTGTACTTTAGGATGAAATTTGATGTAAATTTGAATTTCTTTAAAACATTTGTATGCGCTATCGTTACTACTAAAAAGGCAAGGAATATTTAACATTGCTCGCGTGAATTGAATATTAAAATTGAGCAACTATTAACCCTGTATAAGTTAACTCACACAATTGTGTAGATCATAGCGAAACTTAAGGTATTATTATATCACTTTCAAGGATGACTACCTATTTGTCGTTATACTCAGGAGAATATTCAAGATTCATCGGTTTTGGGGGCTTATCTCTCAAACGAGAGCTTATATTATGATGTAATTTAGAACAAAAGCATTTGCGTAAAACGGCGTACACTTTCAATCTGGATTTTAAGATGTAATAATTATGAAGAAAGTAATCAATACGCACTTTTGGGGGAGGCTTAATGCGTCGAACTAATGCTCAGATATGAGTGTAATAAACTAAATATTGAAAAAAATTGAGGTACTCCATAAAAAAGCAACATTAGATTCACTAGAAACATTGATCTAAAGAAACAAAATAGTTATGAATATCTTACTCAGAAATGTCTGTATCCAATATCTACAATTTTTGGATGGGTAATTACGTTTGGATTTAGTTCGCTGACTAATCCCTAGGAAACGGGCGGATGGAGTTAGTGCTAGCGCATGTTCTGCTCCCTCTCAAACAATCTGCGTCATTGGCTCTCAGAGCAAAATTTTCACACCTTACGCTATTCTCTCTCGCACATGATTTACGGAGGCATGACTAACGTCGCATGTTATAATAATCACATAATTATAATATGATGATATATTACATTAATAGCAATAAACTCTTTTTAATACGCTATGCCCGAAACGGTTTCTCGTGTTTGTTTTCCGTGTGCGAAACTGCTAATTTTTTCAGTGTGCGAAAAAACGCGCAGCGTGTGCTAAACATCTGTAACGATTCGGAACTGTCTTTGAAATTGAGGATGTCTTTGTTTATAATTTACAAACAATAGTATTACGACACTGACTGAAATCTATTTACTTTTGTACAAGTAGGATATTTCTAGTTATTTGATATGTAATTTATATTCCTTTACTTGACGCATTGCGTTTCGCGCACGGCATTATAAAAATAGTATATGCGACGCCTGTGCGAGGTGATTCCCGCACTCGTCTCTTTGTCGTCCTTGCTACGCTTGGACAACAAACCTGACTCGTGCGTGAATCACCTATTTCGCGTCCTTGTTACGTAAACTACTATTACGTGGTATTTGAAGAAGATAAAGCAACTTTTTTTTGTTCATAAACTCAACATTCGCTCTGAAGGATGCTGCCATATACAAGGATACAACACAAATCATAATCGAGATCTTATCACACGCTAAGGAGCCATTATATGTTCAAATAACATTTTAACAACGAATAACGTTATAAAAATAATCTTATGGAATTAGTTATTTTAGTTATATTAGTCTCTACATGCAATTAGTAATTCTCAAATTTTAAGTACCGAAAATACATTAATTCGGATCCATGTTTAAAGTTCAAAACAAAAAATAAAACAGAAACAAAGAATATACATATACTTAGTATATGTATATTATGTGTACATCAATTGCATATTTTATTTTTCTCTCTTCTGAATCACTTGGCTCACCATAAATTCTAATAATATTAAAGCGAAAGAAACGCCAATCTTAAACTGCGATTCAAATATATTTTGCCTAACCACTAAGGATATATGCATGTTCATTATTGAAAATAATAAATCCCGTATTCTTTCCAGTCAATACGAGCGAGAGTGTACGGATCGGGTTTCCCTATGTTTTGCATTATTTGAATATGCGAGAAAAAACTGCCTCCTGTGAGGATTGAACTCACGACCCCTGGTTTACAAGACCAGTGCTCTGCCACTGAGCTAAAGAGGCTGCGCCGCTGCGTAGGCTGACTCACTCCCGAACTCGTCTGACTGGGAATAGCCGTGTGTAATCTTTAAGAAGTTTCAACGGTCAAGAGGTTCTCAACCCCTTCCACAACTCCCTTCGGACTTTGCTTCTCATGTTTCTTACTTTATCCTATGCTACGTACACATGTGGTATACTACGTATATTGATAATAGTTACCTAATGTCGCAAAAATTGTCAAATGTTGACAAAAATCCACGTTTTGACGAAATACATCGAAAAAGGTTGTTTTTATGTGCATTTGCACATAAAAACTGTCCGTCCAGTCCGTCCGTCGTGTCCGTCCGTCCGTTGTGTCCGTCCGTCGTGTCCGTCCGTCGTGTCCGTCCGTCGTGTCCGTCCGTCGTATCCGTCCGTCGTATCCGTCCGTCGTATCCGTCCGTCGTATCCGTCCGTCCTGTCCGTCCGTCCGGTCCGTCCGTCCGTCCGTCCGGTCCGTCCGTCCTGTCCGTTCTGTCCGTTCGTTCGTCCGTCCGTTCGCCTGTCTGTGAACACCACTAGCGCATAAACTGCATACAGTATTTTTTCTTTTCCAAAATGATATTTTCGGGTCGTTCTAGCCGAATTCGAGGCCTTGCGAATTTGAAACGGATCTTTGAATTTTTTGGGAGGGGTGTACTTTACCTGAAGTCCGTAGGACATTCTCAATATTTTCTCGAAAGTGGCTCAATTTTTCTCTTCAAATTGTATGCTCGGATAGAGCAAAGTATACTTATGAAAATGTAATGGGTTTTATTTTTATGAAAAAGACATACATTTTCGAAAATTGCAAAACATTTATTGTACCCTCTTCTGTGCCATCAATGACACGCAATATCTACATTATTGATGCTATCATTTTTTTTCTTACAGAGCTATGTTCTTTAAAATTCTATATTTAAATGTCATGTAATATTGTTTCAAAATAAAACTATTTTTGACGTAATTTTTAGTTAAACCGTGGCAATTTTCCACAAAAACGTGAATAAGAGTTTCTCAAATATGGCTCCAGTTTTTTAAAAATGTTTTTGTAAAGATGAAGCGCGATGTACAGATTTATTTGGCACAAATACGAATTTTAATAAACTTTTGAATTTTCAAAAATGAAGAACATGTATATTTATGGATGCGCCACGAATTTGAATTGTTGTCCTGGTGACGTAATGGCTAGCGCGCTGTAAACAGAAACTTACGTTCGGGATCCTATTTCCATCTCTGACAAATATTTTGCAAGTAGGGAACACTCCCAGAGGCATACATGGGTCATTCTGGCGATCGAATTGATCGATCACTAATTGAAGTAAACCGACCCTAGCCGGGAAACATGCAATCGATTTCAAATGTGCGAAATTTTCGCACGTGTTCAGCTAGTATTTTATTATAATATGTCGTCACAATTACAAATAATATGAGAATGGGAGATACTTAAATGATATACCTTTAAAATAGGACACAGATTTTTCAAAAGTTTTCTGCATTATTAATACATTTCACATGGTAACAATTAAGCTCTTTTCTCATTTTCGAATATAAATAACTTTGCAATTAATATACTTATTATTATTATTATTATTACTATTATTATTAAATTGCACAATCATCCAAACACGTGTCACATTATTGATTACATCAAAGGAACTACTTACGACTGAATGCCGAACACATCTTATTGCTTAATGGTGAAATGCCATAACTACATAGGAATTTCTAAATCCATCAGGCGTGTTTATCCAGTGATGTGTGGTCATTTGATTTGATTTATTTTCATGAAAAAAAGCAGTAAAAATTGTATGTGTTGTACGAAGCAAACGTTTCATCATCATCATCATCATTATCAGAGAGTTGAACGGTAAGGACTCCCGCAGCACCACCGATAAGGAGTTTTATCATATTTGTAACATTTGAATCTTACGCAGTGTAAATCACATGATATTCGACATCGTACCCAAACATAGAATCTCGTAACCAAAGAGTTAGAATTATAGCGCCCTGGCAGCATACTGTGTACACTACAACAAAATAAATTTGCTGCAAAACGTCGCAGATCATTACAGATTCGTATTAGCTGTGCCCATGTGTGACATTTCCTTAAATTGCTTAAAAAATGGATTCTTGTTTGGAATTTATCGCTTCTTTGTAATGACAAATTTTAATTTTGTAATAACGAGTTTTCCTATTAAGAAGCGGCAGTTTATAATACCACTGACAAATCACAGAATGAGCTACATTTACAATCCAAGAAAAATCTATTTACCCTACAATCATTAGATCAGGGCTATTGCATTCATTTTAAAAGTCTTGATTGGCGTAAAATCTTAAGCGCTCAGGCTGCAGCGTAACCGACTCGGCATTTTTTGTAGAGATTGTTAGCTGGTTAATTGAACAGCTCTGCGCAGTGAAGTTAATAGGAAGGTCTCTTGAAGCTTCAGCCTCCCCCTCCAGCACTCCATTACAGATTTTCGAAAATATAGCTTTTACTATAGGAATTATACATCCATTGACTCAATTAAAAACTTATAAAATAATGAACAATTATAAAAAATGAATGAATGAAAATGAACAATTCTTTACAACAAAACACCAAGTCGGTAGTACAGAACCTCTATATCCTCCCATAGAAATATTCTGCCTGCATCACCAGAAAACCTCCATTTTTTATATTTGTAATGTTTTAATGTGCAAAACCCTTTAATAAAAACTCCACGTGACGTTTGGAGTGTGGAGAAAAGTTACATTTCCGAGGGAATCCAACCCATATCCTTAGTGGCATAGTGGTTGCCACGGTATCCGTCCACGCTCTGCATACCTTATTTGTTCATTCGTCAAGTTCGAACTCAATATAAGTGTTTATATTAAATACCATGTTACCAATCTCTCCGGGTTAAATCGGTGCTCGTGGAAACTGCGAGTCGCTTTTTCTCGAACAAACTCGAGAATTTTGTAGCAGACGAAATCGAGTGGAAAAATTAATCAATTTTTTCCCAATGGCTAAGAAGCTTAGAATGTGTAGTGTTTTGTCAGAAAAATTGTAGGTTGGAATCATGTTTTGAGCGTGTATATTTGTTCGTTGGTTTTTGTGAGAGTGATGTCGCAAAAGGTAGTACATAAGTGGCTGGTAGTATAGGCCTCACAGACAGTTCTGAAGGGCTGAGGTTATCAAGTTTAACTGCAAGAAAACGATAAAACACTTCACACTTTGTAAGGAAAACTATATAAATGTAGTTGAAATTATTGCAAATGAAAATATTTTGTTCAGCTAATCTAAGAGGCGCGATCTCTCTATTTGCTCGAACCTGTTTTTCTATTCACTTAATGTTCCAAAACTCCCACACCCTAGCATATTCACTTTCTTTACATGCCAAATTCTATGTAAACCATTGAGACAATATCTTATTATATAATAACATAATTTGTGACTTCCCCTACAACTATGCGTATGCAAATTTGCCATGCGAATTTATTGTAATTAGAGTCCGAATTTATATGCAGTGAAAATGTCGAAAATATATGACATAGTTTACGATAAACATTTTTAAAGTATGAACGAACTATATACTTTACAATTTACAATAAAACAAATATTACTATTAAAAATCCATTAAAACGCTTAGAATGTGCTACATTGTGATATTATACACAGTTAGACACAGAGATCGATAAATACCGCCTCCTAAGATAGATGAGTCGCAGCTTATTGACCAGTGGAAAGGAGCGGTAAGAAAAACCAGGCAGAAAAAGCGATACATTTTTTATATACACCGCCTTGATTGGGAGTGTTATATGTGTAGTTAAAAACTATTGGTTTAATTTCACGAGTGGAGTAGGCATAGAAAACATCATGCGTGAATTGGAAATTTCCGATAAATTCCCAATTGAGGAGAGAATTTGGCTGAAATTTCCACTCTATTACATTTAACAAAATTATACCAGAAATGAAATTATATTCGACAGTTTCAGAATGTGCTAAATATTATACTTAAGAAACTCACGTTTTTCGTGGTTAATTAAATACACTAATGAAACTCAGGAAGGGGCCGGCTTCTAGCACTGATGTCTCAGGTTATGTTTGGCCAATAGAGAGTTCAATAAAAGTAGTGGTGTTAGAACTGCACATACTTTCTCGCATTACTGTATTATACTCGAACTACTGCAGAAACATGCAAAATTGTTTTCAACCAGCAAAAATTAGTTTTCGCATCGAGATACAAACTCAGATCCGTCGAGTTAACTCACCGTCAGCGATACAATTACGCTATAGAAGCGCTGTGAGATTCGAATTCGGGCCGACTCTTGAAAAGGTCATGATCTCAAACCAATATTTCCAACACGCCATTTTGCAAGTTTCAAAAATATGGAGAGTTTGCCGAAAATCGGACAAGCGCCATATTTCTATCGAGCCCTTGTTACACACGAAGAGAAAATGTAAAGAAAAATTGTTGAGCGATTTTTGATAAAAAAAGTTGTTTAAAACAATGAAAATAACCTATATTCCACTCAAAATGACTCGAAAACTGTTGTAATCGTACGCCGCAAGAAGGCTTTTTTCGAGAGAAAAACTCTGTTGTCGGGCCCTGATAACAAAAAATGGGATAAATGCTCTTCCAATATATAGTAAATTACGTCTCTAACACGTAGTTTAACTAGAATCTATGTTTTGTAGGTCCTTGATACCAAAAAATCAGTTGACGGCAAAGCGTCTGTCTGACCGTCTGTCCATCTGCGGTCAACGCTAGCGCCTAAACCATTCAGCCGATTTTCTTCAAAATTGATATTCCCCGATCGATCTGAACGAACTCGAGGCATTGGGAGTTCCATGGAATATTTTGTTTTTTAAGCGTACTTAATATGAAGTCTCTAAAACAATTTCAAAATTTTCCCCTAACAGGCTCCAATTTTTTTATTAAACTTTGTCCTCGGGTAACGTAATGGATACTTAAAAGAATGGTACAGGGCAGATGTCATGTTCGCTAATATCTCTGGTTTTTCGAAAATTCCCAAAATGAAATATTTTTGGACGTCTTCCTCCAACTACAATATTGGATATAGAAGTTTTCCTTCGGGAAATCTATTCTTTAAAGACATACCTTTAAATTAGGTCAATTTCAATTTTTGTAAAATATGAGTAGTTTTCGAGTATTTCTGAGAGAAATATAGATAATTTTTATTTTTTAAACAATTAGTTTCTTAGAAATCGCTCGAAATTTTTTCTTTAAATTTTCTCCTTGTATGTATCAAAAGTCGGTAAAAATATGGTGCTAGTCCCGTTTTCGGCGAACTCTCCGAATTTTCAAGTATTGCCAAAAAGATAACATTTCAGTTTTACAAAATTGAGGATAGAGATTTTGGCTCTAGACAAAGTCTGATGTAAAAAAAGCCCTTTAAAAAAGGTGATGTACAATTTTTTTTTAAAAAAGTAGATTTCGCGTAATTTGTGTCGGAAGTGTATTCAATTTCTAAAAAAACAGTATTTTCTCAAAAACCGTAATAAATTTTTTTATTTAATTTTCTCCGTATGTAACAACGGACAAAAGTTAGGCGGTACTCCCATTTTTGGTAACTCTCCATATTTTCGAAATATACAAAAATTGCTGTTGAAATTATTGGGTTGAGACAATTACACTTCTAAGTGCAGACTCAAATTCGTAACTCACTGCAATTCTATAGCTTAGAGGTAAGGTTCACGGCGAGTTAACTTAGAAGACGTCAGATGAAGAGTAGGTGCGGAAAATAATGTTTTCTGGTTGAAAACACTTTTGCACGATTATGTAGTAGAATTATGTAGCGGAGCAGTTAGAAATAATGCACGAAAGTATGTGCTGTAGTAGCACCACTCATTAAGTTCTTCTCCATAATTATTTCTACGCATCAATTTGTTATTCATAATATTTCAATTCCTAGAACATATATTTGGTTTTAAAAAATTGAATTCATCAGCATCGTTTTTATAATTTAATTATTAGTATATGATTATTATATTTAAAATTAATATATTGTTATATTAAGGCTATTGATATTTTAGTAGGATTTATTATTCGAATTTACCAAAAACGTGTATCAATTCAGTAGTTAATTTATCATGTAGAAGAAAAATTGTGTAAAATCTCCCCATTTTGATTAATTATAATCGCTTTCTTTAGAAGCTTCTCGATTGCAGCCATCGCCGACCGCGCCCCTTTCCCCTTTCGCCGCCTGGCAGCCGCCACCCACAGCTCGCGTGCGAGCGCACGGTCACGTGTTGAGTCGCTGCCAGCCGCAACCGGAAGCTGCTGCTCATCTGGGCGTCGCCATAACTCAGGCAATGGCTCTTAAGAGGCCGCGGCGGCGGTGGCGGCGGCGCCGCCGCCTCCGACGCCCCCGCCCGGTCACGCGCGGCCAAGACGTGGGCGGTGGGGACAGCGGAAGAAGTGAAAGAAATACGAACACGGTGGTGCGGATTGGAAGGGTACTGGGAGGAAAAGGGAAAACTGTTGATGGGTGACGGTGTTGGTGGATGTTTTGACGTGGGTATTTGTGATGGGGAAGAAGAGGTGGTGGTGGGGATGGGGTTGGGGATAGACTTGAATATGGAAATAGTGGTTGACGGTGATGATGGCGACGTCATCGGCTGCGAATGCAGGAGAGACCTCTAAAGAATTGGGGATGATAGTGGTGAGTGGTGGAAGACTTGTTGAAGAGGTTTATGGTGATTGAAGAGTAGTGATCGGTCACATGGCGACTGTGGGATGGTTTTGGTGGCGATGTGGATGGTGACATTAGGATCACGATAGTTGAGTTTGCTCCTTGTTACGAAAAGCAGTGAAAACTGTACAGACGCTATAATATTTATATCTTGAAGCAAAATAAGCTACCTGCGAACATTTGTTCTGGGTTAAGAGGTAGAGGCAAAGATGCTGATGAAGAAGAAATGGCGATAGTATTACGTGAGATTTTGAGGAAAGGGTAGTATTTGATGTGGTGGCAATGGCAGAATTAGTGGAGTCAGGAGTAGTGAAATGATAGAGTTGTGTAGGCGGAAAAGGTGGAATGGATGGAACGGAAAGGTTGGTGGGAAAATGAAAGAGCACGCATTTTTATTGGAGTTGATTTTGTGACTGATGTGATTGTTAATATAAGCGATATTTTAATATGGCGTAATTATTAAGCATTAAGTTAATATGGCGTACGTTTTGTGGATCATTTGGAGTCAGAGAACAAAAAGGATGACGCCGACGTTATATAATAGAAAAGAACACCTTAGAGATAAGGAAGAAAAGAAGAAAATAGTTGAGAAATGGTAGCACCGCAGTTGATTGGCTCCAGTTCTGGAGATGACAGAAAATGCGGATATTGTCGGAAACAGTGAACCTACTTATGAATGCGCAGTAGGTAGTAGGTATATGGTGTGGGAACGATAGAAGGACAATTTAAGTGACGCAGGGAGCAATTTAATGGGAAACAATGAAAGGAGAGTAATGAATATGAAGATCTAACAATGCAATTGTGGGTAAAGATGTCCCTGTCCGGAGTGTAGTGATGGGTGGGGTGCATCCCTAGTAACAGCTAAGTTACGCTTTCGAGTGATAGGTGGATGACAGGTGGGATGACGTATGTTAGTCGCCTTGGTCAGAGGCGGTGCTGTCACCAGTACCAAATAATTGAAGAGGACGATTCAATAGATAAGGTATTTTTACCGAGGAGACCCCTTCGATGTACTCCAAATACCAACATATAGTTGGGTGACGCACCTTCCTGCCCCCCCCCCCCTTCGCCCGGCGGCGTAGTCGTTCAGCATGGGAGGGGATAAGAGAGAGAGAGAGAGAGAGAGAGAGAGAGAGAGAGAGAGAGAGATTGAGTGGAAACTAGCACCTATACGTGCCTGTGTCAGTGACGGTTTCAATGAATAGTGACGGAGAGGGATGGGAATATAACGGCGGGCGGAGCTGCGGCAGGAGAATTCTACAACTGCTTCGACGCCGTCAACAGCCGTGCAGCAGCGAGCAAACGCAGGACGTAGGAGTGGGGTAATGGAAAATGAGGTAGGTCAGTGGCATCCGTTGGAGAGAACGATAGAGACGATGTCGGCAAAATTTAGATCACGAGGAAAATCTGAGAAGGAAGGAGGTTGGGGTTTGAGTGGAAAAGGGCAGTTAATGAAGTACGCAGCTTCACGAGGTATGCCAAGAACGCTGAAGTTCCGCCAGGGGCAAGTGTAGCGGTGGGGGCAAATGAGGGGAACCCCATCGGGGCACGCGGGAGCGGCGGGAGAATTGCGCAGCACTGTCATTGGTGGGGGATAGAAGGGATGTTAGCGAGCAGTTGAAATTGTACGAAATATCGAAAAAAAAAAAGAAAAAAAGCTTTTCCGCCGAATATGTAAGTACAACCCTTCCTGCAGTGCGTTGCGACGGCGGAGAACACCGATGGGGGACGCGCAACGGTGGGGGACGTAAGGGGTACCCCGCAGGGGAACATAGGAGCGGCAGGGCAGTTGTAGAAGAATAGAGATAGTGCCGTATGCTGGCGAAAGAAGCGGTATCAGTCGACTGGATTCATTCGAAGAATCGGGGAAAAGCTTTCCCGGTTATTGCGTTACAAGCAGAAAGAAGCTCGACTTGAAGTCCGCTGCGATGGCGGAGACCTCAGCGGCGGAGACAGTAGCAAGCGCAACGGTGGGGGTATGTAAGGGGCACGTCAGGGGAACCCCGACGGGGAATCCAGGAACGGGAGGAGAGGGGCAGTGGGGCCGGTATGAGAAAGGTGTCGAATGGTGGTGAAAGAAGCGAAATCAGTCAACAGTGGGACTCATATGTAACATCGGGACCAAGTTATTTCGGAGGATGCGCTATTTCGGACAAGCGGAAGCGCAACCTGCAGTCAGCTGCAGCGGCGTCGAGTGGCGAGCGGCGCCAGCGGCCAACGCAACGGTGGGGGCATGTGGAGGGAAGCCCAGCGGAGGTCGTGCGCGCCCGGAGGCATGGACGAGGCGGGGACCGGCGGGGGCCGCGTGGGACGTCGGGGGCGGCGGCGACGACCACCGCCGCCGCCGCCGCGCGGGCGAGCGGAGCTCTCCGCCGGTCACACGAGTGTTCAGTCGCGCGTCCGGCAACGGACGGCGAGGCGGCGGGCGTGCTACGACGGCGGCAGCGCCAGGCGAGAAGGAGGATGGATTGCGGCGGCGCGCGGCGGCGGCGGGGTGGAGAGGTCGGCGACATGGCCCGCTGCGGAAGGCGACTGCCCTGCTGGCGGCGGCGTTGGTGGCGGCGGCGCTGGCCGCGGCGGCGGCGACCTCGGACTCTTCGGGACTCGGTAGGGCAGTGCGCACGCGTCCTCTGCTGCGGCTCCCGGTGGGGAACCGCTGTACCTCGGTAAAAGAAACGTGCGTTTGGAGTTGAGCGGGTCAGTAACGGCAACCGTTATCAGCCACAATCGAACTTGCTTTTAAAGGTGCGTTTCGTGATGAAACGTTATGTTTGAAGCGAATGCATTTGCATTAACTGTTATGGTCAAGAGAGGACTCAACGGCTTTTGGATACCATTTAGAGCAGAAGAAACGTAATTTTTGATCATAATATTTGGGAGTGTGATGGAGAAGCGTCTTAAGAATATATTGACAAGTAAAATTAGAAAACAGCGGAAATGGGAGTTACGTCACTTTGAAATTTAGATTTTTCTATTTGAGTTTTTGTTGTTGGCTATGTCATGACGGTCTCTAAGGAACCGTCTAATCAATCAGTATTAAGTTTTTTTTATATTCTCGCCAAATAAAAGAATGACGCCTAAATGATTTTGTTGGTTCTCCTTGAATTTGAACATGTTCGCGAACCATTAAATGAGATGTACTTCAAAACTAGCAATTGTATTTCGTATCACTCAACCCTTCATTTCAAGTCAAATAGGCGCAGCATTGCTTTGAAGGGTCCATAGACGCTTGAGATGCGTTCCGGGTTTAATCGTTCGAATAAACAAGCGCGCGCTTGTAAGAAAATGTGTGTTTGTGGAGGGGGTATTGACAAACCCGCAAGTTAACCTAGTACTGACGAAGCCCGTATTCTTATTTTGTTCATGATATAGATTATTTCAACATATGCAACGTATACATTGACTGTGGCTTGAGCGCGTTTGGGCTATTTTAGACTACGTCTCATTTCAGGAATGTGGCTTGTGAATTCCACGCAATCGCCATAGCTCCTTAGATAGTACGACCTTCCATTAACAAATCATGGTGGTGTAGATGGAAGGTCACTCCCGCGAACATTTTGAAAAGGGTGATTGACACTTCAGACGCGGAGTTGTTTCCATGGAAAACTCAAATACTGAAGTCTAGATGGAGGTGAAGTCCACAATTTGAGCTCAGCGATTGGTTACGAAGTGTTAATCTCATGCTGGTTTCAAAAACATAAAATAGTCTCAGCCAAAAACATGTTAATAATATAACACAAATGTTTGACGTTGCGTGATCATGTTCGTTTCATTAGAGTTTCGTGTTGAAATATTTAACTAGTTTCATAAGATTTTTCAATCGTAAAAATGTTCAGTCATAATTTCTTGGCAGTGATATAAAGACATATTTCAGCAATTTCTGAAATGTCCTCTAAATTCCTAGTCTTGCCTGTTGCTGAGTAGCCAGTCCAAGTGTGCAGTTATCGCTGTGATATTGAGAAATTACTCGCAGCGAGTCGAATTTTGGAGTGTTGTAAATAAACTAAATTTGCTGCCCAGAGTGACGTTCATACAAACAACCACACTGAAATTTCGATCTCATCGTCTTGCAGTTAGAAAGAGCTCAGTGTCAGTTGACACTGGTGCTGCCTTGTGTTCGGACTTGACGGTGTTTCTGTAGACGTTAAGTGGTCGCACAACGGGCATAACGCGCATGGACCATAAGAAAACATTACTTTTTCAACAGTTGAGGATGCAGACTCCGTAATAGTTTCAAGACCAAGATATTTCTGCTGCTGAAAGTGCATAATATGTTCGTGAGAGTGTTTGAGAATTAGCCTCAAATGCTAAAAATTACCTGATTCGTAACAATAATAAATCTGGATACATATTTCATAACCGAAACATGTTATAAATTTAATATGGAGATGGGCGACCTGCTCATACTTTCTCTGTAGTGACAGACGGAGGGAGATATAGTGTGACCGTAATCCGTTGTTTCCAAACCTGTTACGATGTTTCAAATTATTTAAAGAAGTCACTTCTGAAATTCAATAAGATGAATTGTATACATCTTACTTCGATTGGGGGAAGCTAAAATGATCGAAATAGGAAAACTCAATTTTTTGTAAGTCGCAAGTCGACAATCTGTTATGAAAAACTAAATGACATCTTTCTTTAATGGGAATGTCGACAGTAATATTTTTTCTGTGGTACCAAAGGAATGACCAACAGTACCGCAGAAATGCCAAACAGGAAGTGTTAAAATCCTGGGCGAGTTTGTGTTATCTGCTCGGGGAGAAGGAACGGTGGGCGAGCTCGTGACACGAGCACCTTGACTGAGATAATATTGACGTTGAGGTCGTGCCTTCCAGTAAACAACAAAAACTTTGTATTAGATGTATGGCACTTGTACTGGAAGCATGATTATTGTACATAATACAAATATTATTTACATTCTGTCCACAAATTGTGTATGCTAGAGCAGTTTATTTTCTAGAAGGAAACATTGATTACGGTATTACTTTGGATATTGCAATAGTCTTTTTACTAATGAAAAGTCGATTTCATCCTATTTACTATGTCTATGTTGGTGTTTGGAAATTTACCATTTTAAACGCATTTTGTCATAAGTTTCTTGGAGCACCCGAATCTTGAAAATGCAGGAGGATTTTAAGACCCCAGTCATGAATCGCAAACGCGAAATAACTTTGTTTTCTTATTTCTGACCGAGAAGCATAGCTGTAATTCCAGTTATTTCCCCTCCAAGAACTATAATGGAATTCGAAGACAATGGAGACATAAAGAACGTTGTCCATAAAATTTATTTCTCATCAGTCTGCATTAGCGATTTGAGTTTTTTCTTACATTTTATGTTGATTTTTAGTTGTTTTTGTTTTAATTGAACGACAAAATATGAAACTAGTGCTTTACGGTTTGTATAATTGGACTTTACAATATTAGGGTAATGGTAATATTATAACTATTATTACTACTATTATTTAGTAATAAACATAATAATAGTAATTAATAATAATAATTTTTGGGTTCATATTCGAACGATAAATATTCTAGACATTTTAGATACTCAATTCGTTGGTTCAGTTAATAAAAAAGATACACGATTAAGTAATTGAGAACGAGTGACTTTCGCCACTGATCATTCCGAGAAATCTTTCATTAATGAATACTGCTCTAGAAGCTTCGAATATGACAGAATGGATGTGTGCCGTTATTTTCGAGGGAACAAAAATCTCGGAGATTATTAAAGTCGGCGTATTTGTCCCAATTCGCGGTTTAAATTTGTATTCGTAGATACAATAGTGCATCGTGCTGGCACCGGGAGCCGGTGCCCCTGGCGCCACATGCTGAGCGTGAATGTTAGGCTGAGAGTAAACATGTCAATCGGGAGGCGTCTTGCGTCACTGCCCACCTGCACCTGGCAATCCGAGGTCGGCAGAGGAATGTGTTACGCACGGAGCTGTTGACACCCACGCATGCGACTGTAGACACAAGTGTTTTAGGACTTAAGGATTAGAAAAGGAATATCTTGACATTCGTTCCGTGAAAAGACCCTAATTTGGGAAAAAATTAGAGCAAAAATAATACGAGTACTTCTGGAGTGTTAAAAGAATTTGTCTTCCGCAGTTCAATAACATTTGGTGAATGCATTTTTCACCCAGTAGATAAATTGATGAAAAATACAGCTGGTGAAAATACACCTAAATTGATGCATTTCAATCGATAGTTATTCACAACCAATAAAATTTAGAAGAGTGATTTCAGAAAATATTTAAGGAAAAGCATTTTAAATAGATGTAGAGAAAATGGTTGAAAATCAATTTTATTACTTAATAACTCTATTTGATACATTATCCACTATATTGAAACTTATAAACAATTTCAACATAAAGTACTCAAACGATTTGTTTATCATTCTACTTATACTAGTTTTCTACTAATAATAATTTCAATTTACACTCTGATGGAACGTTCACAATATATTTTTTTAAAACTTTAATTGAAAGTAATATTGAAATTAAATTACAAAAGTATAATTTCGAAGTACATTTGTAAAAATGTATCAATTGATTTTACAACTACAGATTTCCAAGAGGCAATGGCCTCCATAATCTCCTCCTGTAAAGTCGCCCTCGTGAAATTCCGTGCACGTCTCATGAGGACTCCTGCATTATTGGTCATTGTTTATTGGAAGAGGCGAGCATTCAATTTATGATGATATACATTGGCAGTTTTATATTTATCAAATGAAATAAAATCTTACTCGTTTTTTCAAGAAATTAAATATTTTGTGTATACATTTTTACATTTTGCAATGAAATTTGTCGAACATAGAAATTATTTTCATAAGTGTTCCACTACAGAAAAAACACAGCGTTCTACCGAAGATATTGAATATTATGAATATATTTTTTTGACTAAGTTTAGCTCATCGAAAGACCATTGCAACGCCACGTCAATGAACCGTCTGTAAACTATCTAGTAATTGACTAGGCGTACTACTACGTAGTAGATGGTGGTGGTGGTGGTGGTGGTGGTGGTGGTGGTGGTGGTGGTGCTACGTTGGCATGTGGTTATAGTTTTTTTCTGACCACATTGCTTACAACTGATCGGAACAAGAGCTTTGTGTAATAATTAGTGCCTCCACTTTAAACACTTTACCCACTCCCCTACTATGTCGTTCTTGCTTCAGATCAACGTTGCACAAGATGAGTGACATCTCAAAAATTGTCATTTTGCAGAAGAAAAGTTTATATTTCAAGCCGTTTATTACGCGCTTTATATATTGGACTTCTATATTCATATACCGGCTGTCTTGTGAATTACCTTTATGAAATTATTTCTGGTATAGTCAGACAATTTTTTTAAATATATTGTTTCACTTGGCTAAAACATATTTTTACATGCGATTGTTCTGTGCATCAATGACAATAAATCAATTTGAGGATTGAATGCGAGAAATCGAGTCAAATGTTAATTATAATTGGCAAATAAAGGCATTATTAATGCATTCTCAAATGGAAATCCATTTTTAAGCAACTAAAGACTTGGTAAAATTTTTAAAATTGTCTACATAAAGATATCTGCAATTTTAAGTAATTGTTTGTATATTAACAAAAAGTATTTTACAAAAGCCATGTGTGATAAATTGCCAATCTTCAATAAGTATGTGTATGTACTAAAAGTATATATTTGAACACTGCTACGAAATTTTGTATTCGAAATAGTAAATAATTATGGATATACGTTTGGTTAGTTATATATTCGTTTTAATACACTACCTAATTAATCTTCAAATTTTATCGTAAAAGCTGAACTAACGCGGTGACTGTTTACTTATAAAGTCAGTTTCCTAATCTTTTGCATGTAGCATAATATCAAGAATTTCTGCCCCCCCCCTGTATCCCAGGTCTTAAGTGGATGAATGGTGCCCGAAGGAATGTTTTACCGGTGTGCATGTATCCTCACTGGGGCAGGTCCAGTGCGAGGTCTCTTGAGGGCGGCGAGGGCGGCTGCCTTCAGTCGAATTAGGAGGCAGGAAATGCAGCGAGTTACTTTGTCCACACTGGAATGAATTCATTGTGTGAGTTCTCACTCACTCACTCACGTCTAGCAGAGTGCAATAATGTGGAGTAAATGTGGTGACGCATTTACACGAGAACACGTGCTGCATTAAAGATGGCGGTCACTGACCTACACGTCAATCCTGATTATCTCTTTAGTTTACTCATGCATTTTCCGATTAAACGTTTGAGACAGTCGCTTAATTTTCTACATCTTCCCTTTATATCAACGTATAGAAGGATACAGTACAAATAACTGTTTTGAGTAAACATATTATAGTGATGATGATAAAAATGACTAATGACCTACAGCAGTAAAATGTTGAACAAAACCACACAAATGATTTTCCTAAAAGTAGCACACTACTCAATAAAAACAAATTATTCATACAGTAATGCAATATATTAAATAAATTATCAAAAACAGTCTTCACAAAAACATAGTGCCGGCCCGGATGGCCGAGATCGCTCAGGCAGTAGTGCCGTAGCGCAATAGTACACACAATAGTGGTCGTTAGAGACGTAGAAGTTGATGCGACCTTAAATAACAAAACAAAAACAAAAAGATACAAAAAACAAACACACCTAGAAGAACATCGTACAACAATCCTTTACATTCCAAGAAAATCAAGTCTCTGTTCTATAACGCAACACGTGAATAGCAAATGATGGCGGGCGCTTCTCCGGAGACTTGCGTTATTACTCAGCTGTGTCGTGGATAATGACGCACTGAGTGAGAATTCAGTCAATAGACACAGTACGACATTTAGAGGATTAACCCAAACAGATATTTCGATTTTTCGGACAAAATTGAAACGGATTATTTTTGGATTTTTCCGTGGTCTTGGGTACCTAACGAAGGCAGTCACCTCTCACTTGCCCGTAGGATGAATTTTTTCTTTACATTCCTGCGCGCATTTGAAATTAGTAATATACGTCTTGGTATAATAAAAATTATTATAATTATTGTTGTTATTATTACTTTACAATGTCGGAGCTTTTCTGCTAAAGACAAATCGTCTGTACAAATATATGGAGTTGCAATGAAGAATTTATTTCAAATTTCTAAACAACTCTCTTCCCATAATAACGGGTAATGCTAATGTAGTAATTTCTTGATACTTGATTCTACTTCATTGGAGACTCAAACATTTTCCGAGGATGGTTGCTGTGTCTAAACAAGCGGGTCTCTATATAGCCCCAAGGTATTGTTCTCGTAACTGTAGACTTGCCCTAGACTTTTGCCAATCCTTCGTGACAACTCTGTTTGCTTATATCGTCACAGGTACTATCTCTACTCTCTCCAATCTGTACATATCCATCGTAACAGCTATTGATTGACATTTTTGTTTTTTCTCAGCAACTGCTGTCTCTTGGTTCTCACAAGTAGGAATTACAATATTGATAACAATGGTCTGCAGTGATTTTTTAAAAGGATAACTCTAGCTGTTTCTTATGTACTTTCCTACGCAACGGAATACAACCGCAAAAGTCGCCCACCGGGCTAGTTTTCGTGTTATCGCACATATACTAAAACTATACATATTTCGCAGATAGTCACGTGTCATTTGTGCTGAAACGCTAGTTGCTTGCAGATATGTTACAAGACGATGGTCGGCAACAATGTGTGATATTGTGGATTCTACTCAAGATATGAAATATATGCCAGATCGGTCAAATCAGTTAAGCACCATCGGACATTGCGAATGGAATTGCAGTGACCCACGTAAACGACGCGCCGACTCGGCGCGTTGTGTACGTGGGTCATTACATGTTAGTAGCGCCTTGCATGTCGAGAGAGAAAGGTGTTGATATTTCTGTATCGTGCACGACTCTTATATTTATTGCGTTCTAGTGTTATTTTTTTGACGAATATACTCCTTGCAATACCGCGGCATTGTGTAAACCATCCAAACAATTTCTGTCATATGTGTGGTGAGGTAACTTTGAATATAAAAAGGCGGAATATTACTCCCTTAATACGAAAGGCATATGAAGTATACGTACCAGCAGAATTCGTGAAATGTATATTTCGATTTGAAAGTCATCACACATTTATTAGGTCTCAAAGTGTATTCAAAATGTTGCTGTTTTCTGTGCGAGTGAGAGAGCAGACATAACAAAAATCATTTTGTGAAGAAACATTGGTCTCAACCAGGTCTGATTCCTGGACAAAATGTAACTTCACAACCCCCTTATAATGCTGCACACACACACACATCTTCCTGCCTTGCACACCAAACTCGGTTTGATGAAAAATTTCGTGACGGTGATTGATAAAAGTAGGTCAGGTTTCCCGTACTTACAGAACAAATTCCCGAGGATCACTGAGG
Source organism: Gryllus bimaculatus (assembly GCA_017312745.1). Taxonomy (NCBI): domain Eukaryota; kingdom Metazoa; phylum Arthropoda; class Insecta; order Orthoptera; family Gryllidae; genus Gryllus; species Gryllus bimaculatus. Next base: position 653,384 of record BOPP01000088.1, on the reverse strand, counting down.
CGAAAATAATAGAGGGTGTTTTTGTAGGATCACAAATGAAGGAGCTCATGAAGGATCATGGCTTTGAGGCAAGTTTGAATAGTGTTAAAAAGAGTGCACGGAAGTCGCTTCAAAAGTTCGCAAAGGGATTTCTTGGTAACAGAAACGCTGAGACCTATTAAGAACTAGTGTCGGAACTCCTTCCCAATTATAACGCTCTAGGATGTTACACGTTCCGTATTTACATTTTCTGGAGTCTCACTTCGACTTTCTTCGTGAAAATCTCGGTGCTCTGAGCGACAAAGCACCAAACGATTCCACCAAATCATTGCAACGACGGAAAATGTTATAAGGGGGAAATGGTATCAAAATAACCTTGCAGAGTATTGGTGGGCACTAAAATAGGATATACTAAACCTCGATCCATCCTTCAGAGATCGTCACTGCACTACTACATTAGCGATCTTGGCAATCCGGACGACTGAATGTAAGTTTATTTCAGACTTAAATAATGTATTTGACATTGCTCACGTGAATGCTTTAGAAACTATAAAAATTGAAGAAGATAAAACATTCTTACATAGACAAAGAGCCTGTGCGAAGGGGATGTCTTGCGGGGAGTCGATGTGAAGCTAGCAAAGCGTGAAGAATGGGCATTATTGAGACATAGGGAAAATACAAACAGACGGGCTAAGGCTCAGTGTACTACTGATGTTGCTGGAATTTTTATAGATTATTTCGAAGAGTCGTCAGATGTTGAAGATATTCTGATCAATCTGGGCCTTCATCAGGCATTAACAAGACTTCTCTTGAAGAAAACATAAATGGACAGATGACTTTAGGAAAAAGAAATTTTGATACTTAAATTAACGTGACATTTCGGTAAAAAATGTTTTTAACTGAAAAATTGATCAATGCCGAGCACTGCTCGATCAATGCCACATTAGCCAGAGAAATGTAGTTTTTATTCTCGAAACTGCAGATGAGTCTTTAGGACATAACGTAGATGAACTAGCAATCAATCGAAATACAATTCAAAGATATCGGAAAGATTTTCGTAAGAAGAAGGCTACTAAGATTAAAGAATTAACTAAAGAAAATGAACCTATATATATGTCTGTGCATTGGGATGATAAATTTCTACCAGCTTTAAATGTGAGAGATTTAAAAACTGAAAGGCTACTTATTATTTTTTCGTATATTGGCCAAGAAAGGCTGTATCGAGTGCCTAAATTACAAAATTCTTCAGGAAAAGAGCAAGCTAGGGCTGTCTGGAATGTTCTAAAAGATAGGGGATTATAGGATAAAGTTCAAAATCTTTGGTCTGATACGAGTTCCAACGCTGGTCGTTTTAACGGCGCGAAAACATTTCTAGAGCAGTTTGCAGAAGAGATCATGTATTTTCCATGTCGTCACCACGTATATGAATTATTGCAACGAAGAGTTTTCGAACACGAGTTACCTCAAGTGAATAATGGTCCAGATGTTGTTTTCTTTAAAAGACTCAGAGAAAAATGAAATAATTTTGAAAAAGAAAATTATGTAGATGGATATAAATACTTGAACGAAATTTGTGGTGAAAGTCAAATGCTGAGTAATGTGAATAATCTTTTTCATGCACTAAAAAATGAAAAATTGAAGCACAATTATCGGGAGTTTGTTGTATGTATAGTTTTTATTGGAAGGAACTCTGACTCAACTATTAAAATTAGGCTACCAGGGGCATTGCACAGTGCTCGGTGAATGGCAAAAGCAATTTATTGCTTTAAAATGTTTTTGTTTAGAGAGCAATTGGATTTAAAAAAAGTGTGAAGTGAACAGTCTAAAAAACATTTGTTTCTAGTTTCATGTTAAAGGTGGTTGGAAAGTTCATCAGTAGTAAATGCTCCATTTAATGATTTAATGTTTTTAAAAATATTGAAGAAACATAAAAAAATAAATAAAGGAATTTCGTCAAATGATTTAAAGAAATTATGCAATCATCTGTGGATTTTAAATGGAGGCAAGTATTTTAGAAATTGTTTATAAAAATGTTAGTATTACATACAAAAATGGCATCATAGGGGATTTGGAACGAGAAAGTCTTTTAACTGAAAGATGTATCATTCATCCTAATGAAGCTCTCTTCCTCTTTGGGAAGATTTTAATATTAATAAAATTATTTTTATTAATTTAGAATACTTTCATTAAACATTTTCTTTGATTTAAAAATACCGTCCATTTTATAATTTATAAAATGTTTAACAGTGTGTTCTAATAAATATTTGCAAATTAAGTCAGTCGAAATTTACATACATTAAAATGACTTTGTTTTTGTATTCAAAAAACAATAGAGTATTTCATTTCCCTTTAAAGTTTAAATTTATTAACGAAATTGGATGTTGTTATTGGCTTTCTGAATCATAGCCCAGATCTCTGGGATATGGATGATTCTTATTTAAAACCACAAGAAACGTCCCGGATTCTCAATGTTGTTAATGATGTGGCAAAAAAATTTATACTCCAGTGTGTAGAAGACCACAGAAAACAATACCCTGACAGCAAAAAAGCTACTTTTTAAAGAAAATATAATTGAAAATACATTATTAAGAATTGTTTTCACACACCAGTTTAATAATGAAATTTAATAATTGTGTTTAATAACTGTAGCAAAATTATACATTACATTTGTAAGTAAATACATATTTTTAAATACTTAATTTTTAGCATTCTTATCCTCTACATTCATTCACTCATGTTCAATGAGGCACGTGTTAAAATTTACATAATGTAGAAATATTTGTTATACTTAAAAATTATGTTAAAAAAGGGAAAAGTAAATGATGCGTGCTTAAAATAATGTGAAAAAATGTCCACCCCTATATAAGGGCCACCCTAAGTAGGATAATCCGAACAAAGTGGGGGGTCTGATCGAAATCGAAAATGTTCGAATTATCTGAAACACATACCGTAACGTACATATACAAATTCATCTATAGGATTACCAGACAATGCAACGTAGTGTGCGATGTGAGAAAATGGCAACGTACCGTAACGATCGCATAATCACATCATATCGCATCGTCAAGCAGATTCAGTTCCTTACGGCAAATAAACATGTGATATACACCGTAATTACCAATTCAATGAACGTTTCATTTAGACAACATGTGTTTCAATAATCAGCTGCTCAGTTCTTCAGGAATTATAAAATTCTTTCTTTACACTACAAATTAGCATTTTATTTACTATGTTTGTTTTTCCTCCATCCCGGATTTTATTCGGACCAAAATTTCGGATTTTCGGGGTTCGGATTAATAAGGTTCTAAAAGTATACACTACACACGCACACACGATCGCCCTTGTTCTGCAAATTGATTTTTCTTTGCAAGCTGTTGAATTTCTTCGGTTACTTTATTATGACTTGGGAAATATTCAGTTAGTGCCAAGTTGGACATCCATTGCAAGTACGTTGGAATGATTCTTAGTATTTTTACATAATCGGCATTTGCTCTCAATCTTTTGGCTCCAAACATCTTTTTAATAGGATCTATTTTAATAGCTTTATATTGTATGGAGAAGAAGAATCCCTTGGTTTTGACGACCCGCTATTCGCTGACATTCATAAACGATTTCAGATCAACGATCAACGGTGCAGTTAACCGGCCATACAGTTATTACATCTTCCACGCATTAATTCAATCTCGAGCTGTTAACTAGAGGATTCAATCCCCCTTTATTTCTCTTGGGCTAGACTTTGAGTTAATGTTTATTCTGAGAGCAAATGGCTTTATGTAGTGGAGTATCAATTGTTAGAAAGTAGCGACGTAATGTCTCCTTATGCTGATGACATAGTGCTTCCAAATTCAGTAGTTCCCTGCCTGTATTGTTTCGAAATACAGATGTCTATGTTGAACTATGTTAATGTTGTAGTCGATGTTTGAAGAGCGCTGTTTTCAATTTCTTGATAAAGCTTGTATAAAGATATCGGTCCAGTTTCATTCTGAAGGTGAAAGTTGCAGCTGGAATAGACCTTGCGTTGATTAGACATTTTGTTTCTTGAGTTGATATTTGACTCGTAAATTGTATTTACTCTGGATAATTCTTTCTTTTGTATATTTTTTTCTGACATTCGTTTCTTTACTACCAAGGCTTTGTATGCTGGTGTTACATAAGGATTGTAATTCGCCTTCATTTGGTCTTTTCCACGTTCGATATTTCATATGGTACATTTGTCAAAGTCATATTCCATACAGATGTCTTCACTTAATTGCTTGACAAGAACAAATCATTCTACTCTGCGGGAAAAGGGAGATACATCCTCACAGTGGGCTCAAACTGTCATCCTGAAACATAACTCGCCGGATCTCAATCCCGGGCCTCAATCTCAATTATCTCAAAATGATCTGATACGAGAAACCGCCCTATTTAACGCCTATAGAAGTCATCCATTCGTATATACACTTAGAGAGAAAACGCTATAATGTTGGGTTAATCTTATAAATCTCAAGGATGTGCATAAGTCGTGTATGGGTACAGACTCAATTTTTGTATTGTCTAGCCATCTCACAGATAAGTGATGTAGGCGTTTTCGGACTTGCTTTGTAATTACACTATATATCGCACCCCCAGTGGAAGACTGCCACAAGTAAACATGAGAAGTTTTTCAGGACAAGCATTTAAGATTTTGAGACTATAAAAAATTGTAAATATTATTTCCGGAAAGATGGAAATAATGTATATTAAACTTTTAACATTCTTTAATAATATACCATAAATTTCAAATACCTTGTTGTGACTACATACTTTTTTAATTTAAAAATAATTTTTTTGAGTTGTGACAGTTTTCTTCTCAGTATTCGTTGAATTGCTAAGAAGTTATTGCAGGCATAGTGAACAAAAATTTTCCCGATTTCCTTTATTTTAGTGGCTGCATTTGTAAATCTTTATTTAACTTTCAATAAAAAAACTAACTTAATATTCGGAACCAAATTAGTATAAAATTATTTCAATTTAACTATTTTGATTTAAATTAGGAAGTATCACTTATGGAATTAGTTTCGTGTTACAATCACAATCGTTTCAGTTTTCTGTAATGATATTCCTGAAATACGAGTAGTTATGAAACTGGGAAGAAATCTGGTTAGCATCACATATGTACACAACGTCCTTCTTGGCCTGGGTTATGCCAGGGGTTTTCTTATTAGCCTTTTGCTAATTCAGGTATCCTATCTGAGGATGACCTCTGCATAGTTGCCTAGTGTTGATCTGCTGGAACTCTTCAACATACGCAGTTTTATATTCTAGAATGAAGGTTGCATCTTGTCTTGCTTGCTTGCATCTTTACCGGTCCATACAACTTTTTTTAAGTCATTATTTTCGAAGTTGGTACCCAATTAACTAGCTAAACATTTCAAATAAAAAAATCATCTGTTGTTATGTGCTCGAGTTTATATGAATTTACAGTTTTCCCAACAGTTCGTATAATTGTATGCACACGATATGTATTAGAATACATTCAAAATAAAGATGTAGAAATAGTGCAGAATGACGTGAAAAGAAAACTGAATTACTCGCAGAAGAATCATTATCTTTACGAGTTGAGCTGTGGCATTTTTTCAGGATACGGACTTCATTAACAAACACTTTAGCCACTAAATAACTCAAAATTCAATTTTTCGGACTTATGGCAGTCTTCCACTAGGGGTTCGATATAATCAATATTTCTCTGCGTCCTCTGGTTCCTTTTCGACAGCCAATTTGTTTAGGAGGAAAAGATTTTGAATTATCAGATCATTAATTTTGGAAACTATAACAGCAATCAACATTTTGTTTAATGTTGGCAAAATTGGTCCATAATTATCTGGTTAAAAAGTGTCGACTGGTTTGGCCAATAAAGGTGTATTGTCGGGCAGTAAGTATTTAGGGCAAGTCCCTGGATCTTGTAAAGCTATTATTATTATTATTATTATTATTATTATTATTATTATTATTATTATTATTATTATTATTATGAACCAATTTAAGTCTACATAATGATGCATAACCAGCTGCGAAAATTGTATTGTTAATAATTTGTATTAAATTCAGCGAAGACTGTCAACTTAATACTTAATACTCTTAACTCTTAATACAACAAAACTGTCGTATTAAGAGTTAAGAGTATTAAGTATTAAGAGTCTATAAGACGATTACATATAAAAATTGAATGAAATGTATCAGTCACTATTCGCTATCACATATTCATCAATCACTATTCTCTAAGTGCGTGGCGCTGTGTTGCAGAGTTCTACATTGCGGGAGAGCAGGTGGAAGAAAAGTGGATCTACGTGGACAGCCCGCGCTGCTGCTCAGACTGTACATATGTATCTCGAGGCTGGAAGTGCAAGGAGAAGACCTGCCTGCTCAATTGCCCCTGGATTGTAAGCGCAGGTACAGGTCATAGCAAAAATAGATATTGTTAGAAAAGTTTTTCGTTCTAATGCTAGGGCATTGAATACATACCATCCTATCAACCCACGACATGGGATTAATTGTTGGACATTTTAAAGTTTGGTAACCCAAGCGCCAACTCTACCAACTGGTTTTGATTTTAAAGTTCATTGCCAGAATACCGACCAAATATCTGTCTCAGTTATTTCTATTCTTTTCCCTTGCTGAACTTATACAGAATTTGATTAAGACGGAAATTGCCAAACTATTTAATTTTATTGGGTTCTTTTTCATATCATAAGACTGTAAGTATGAGTCTTCCTTTTACACAAAATTTTCATTTACTACTTGTTTTCTTATACTACCAGACAATTATTTTCAGTCTTCTGTGTTATAAAAGGAATGTTCAAAACTATTCAGTTCGAGAATAGTTTTTTTTAGACAAAAGCTGCAACCATTGTAACTAGTGTAAAAATATTATTTTTTGGCGCATTTGAAACTAGCTAAAACAGCACATACTTTCTCGCCAGTAATTTAACGTAAAATTACGCGAAAAGTACTCAAATTTTCGAAAAATTGTACATGACCTTATTTCAAAACTTATTTTTAACAAACACATTTCATTTAGGGCAAAATCTTTATCTTTTATATTTTTGTTGTAGGAAGACGCCGAAAAAGATACTGAACGTTTGCAATTTTCGAAAAATCAGGCTTTCCAACGAATATGAGATACGCACCATTCTCTTAAACATCCTTCACACTATTAGACAAAAACATTTAATCAAAAACGATGGAGCTATTTTTTCGAAAATGTTTAAAATGTCCTAGGCGCGTCGTGGAAGTACTCCAGAAATTGAAGTGTCTGTGTCAAGGGGCCGCGACATCAGTCAGATCGATTGCGGAATACCAGTTTTAGAGAAAATCAGCTAAAACGGTTTAACCGTTAGCGTTCTTCATGGACGGACGGACGGACGGACGGACGTTTTGACGTCATTCGATTTTTCGGTATCAAAGACATGCAAAACGTAGGTTTTGGCACAACATGTTTTAAAGCCCCCTCCTAACTTTAGCAACTAGATTAATCGACTGTGTTGTCACCAGGTCCCTCTCATAAGTCCGCCGAAAATTCGCCGCTTTTTCGCTCAGCATTACATAACTTTCTCTCTTCTCGCGGCGAGAAAGTAAAAGAATGTCGGCGTTAACTCTATCTGAAAACTGGAAGGGGATGACAACAAATCGTAGGGGTGGTACTAAAACCAGCTGATTTACTGTTACTGATAGAATTTTATGTTTCGATATGAATACAATTTATAAATTACACTACTTTACAAACTTGTCTATAGTCTGTTTTCAGAATTAATAACAAATAAAGATACTATGGTTTTACATTTTGTGTACTTAGTATGTAATTATCTCAATTAAACATCTCGACATTTATTAATGATCGTAATTTTCAATTCATACAGAGTGTATAGTGGTAATGATTGTAGAGTTTTTTTTAGATACAAAACTGATAATGAATTCAAACAACTTAGTCTACTAAATTTAAACATGTAAACCAATTTTTAAGGCAGATGTTTTACATCATGGACTGATATTTCAATTCTTATATAACTGTCTGATTTTTGATCATGATTGTATAAGCTTGAATCACTTTAGGACGCTATGTGAAATCAATTTCATATTTAGATTGTTTTTGAAATTAACAGTGAGCTTTCAAACGTTAGCGTTAGTGTAAGCGTATCAAACGTTTTTATTCAACCATAAACCCGCATTCAAACAAAATGCACTACTGTACGAAAATAAGAATCGATCTTCCAATATTCTCAGTCCTATATCAGAAAGAGATTTTGCACCTTTTTGGAGAATGTACTTAAAATGAGAATACTAATGAAATCGAAGTGGAAAAACATTCACATTAATGTTTAAGTTTGGGTAAATTTTAAATACATTTAATTTCAAATCCAATTTTGAAGACTGATTCATCTTTAATACCGATAGTTGTGAACGACAAACTTCGTTTTTCGCTAATTACTCATGCACAAAATAAATAGTACACAATTCCTGAATAATACGTTCGTGGCCCACTACCCTCTGACTAGCAATCTCTAATTCTGTCAACATCTTAGTATAGAAAGGTTTGCAGATGCAAAAAATGTAGGCAATGTGGAAAGAAAATACGTCTTGTTGCTTGTACAAAACAGAGCTGATTTCAATGTCTGTTCCATTCCATTGACTTTTTGGCCTCGGGTCTTTAAAGAACTGCAAGAAAGAAAAAGCTGCAGAATATGAAGTCACATTCTTCCCTTTACAGTTTCACCTCTCCTCTCCAGCTCGCGCCATTTTCGCTGTCATGGCTTCATGCCAGTTAGACGCTCTTTGATCCTCCTTACGATATTCCGAGAGTGAAATCTAGCATTCTAGTCGCATCACGGTCAATTGTTTCGTGACGGCCGTGCCAAGACGTAAATTTTCACGGGTCAAATAACGCCCGGCGGAGAACGATTATAATTTACAGAATCACAAACGGCTTGGGACATTTAGAACACTCTTCCCCCTAATGATATGAACTGTGCAAAACGCACGCGTCCGGTTTAGCTCGTCTGCAAAAAGTTGAAGCAACTTTAGTACATTGAATGTTCTCATCATTTTAGAGGCCCAACAATATAAGAACTGGATTCAGAAGTTTCAAGGGCAGTCGCAGGGCAAGCACAAGGGGCAGAGCGCCTCGAGATTCCGAGAATTGCAGAATATTTTCTTTTTCTGAAAGCTTGTACTACAATCCACAATATTTACATTATAGCACGTGCGTATTTTATCTATTACTATGGCTTTTGAATTTTTTTCCGCTAATGTATATAGTAAAATTCTGAAGTTTGTTAATTTTATCTAAAACATGGTAGAAAAAATACCATTAATTACGAAAAAAGATTAAATACTTGAAAATAATTTAAGTTTATTGCCAAATTTTTTTATAATGTTTCCATTAATTTTTAGAAAAATAAAATTTTAAACTAAATAAAAATAAATGAATTGAAATAAGTGAATGCAATGAATTGAAATAAGTGAATGCAATGAATTGAAATGAGTGAATGCAATGAATTGAAATGAGTGAATGCAATGAATTGAAATGAGTGGATGGAATGAATTGAAATAAGTGGATGGAATGAATTGAAATAAGTGGATGGAATGAATTGAAATAAGTGGATGGAATGAATTGAAATAAACTACCAAACCGAGCTGATTTCATTCCCGGTTAAATTCCATTGAATTATTGACCTCTGTTCTTGGAAGGGCGGCTGGAGCGAGAAATCTCCAGAATATTGTCACATTCTTCCCTTTTAGATTCACCTCTCCTCTCCCGCTCGCACCATTTTCGCTGTCATGACTTCATGCCAGTTAGACGCTCTTTGATCCTTAGCAAAATCTTAGTAAGTATCCCCCCTCTCCTAGCCATATCTTTAAACAACATAATGGGAAAGTTTAATTTAATAATGAAAAAATGTAAAATACTTGCTATGTACTTCGAAAAGCTGCTGAACTGTGATACGCCGCAGTTGAACTTCACCTCTCAGTACGAGTATCAAACCCCTGAACAACCCGATTCACTTCCACCAACAGTCGAGGAAATTAAAAACATAATTGCTTCTCTCAAGAACAATGAAGCACATGGAGAAGACTCCGTAATATCAAAACTTTGGAAACATGCAAGCACCAACTTTATAAATTAACTGAAATTATTAGGGACATATCGACTACCGAACAAATTCCCCAAGACTGGACGTGAAATAAATATTTTTAATGTTGCAAAAATATCCATTTGTACAAGGAACTATTTTAATCAATAACAATAATGCATTTCAAGTTTTTCTTCATTTTTTCAATACAAACTATGAAAAGAAATAAACGGTGAAATTGGCAATTGGCTGGCCTGGAACTAAAGTGGTCTATGAATCATTTTGGGTACAATCAAGTTCATGGTAAATTTGATCTGAACAGGTGAGCATCTACAGTGGTGTATGTGTCGTCTGTAGGTGCCACATAATAAAAGTACCACTTTAGTATTAGCAGATGGTTTTAATTAATAATCAGTTTTTACGTGGCCTAAGTCATATTGTGATTCGTACCACAAATCTCTTTAGTTTGACTAGCCAATTTTGAAGAACATTTTTATGACATTAGCACTTATCTCCCAATATCAGTAATATTTCATGATCGTATTTGTAAAATATTTCTGTTATTTATTATGATTAGCGCTACCACCGAGCCGTAAATGTTGTATTTCTTAACAATTTCAAGATAATTTTATATTTCAATATATTTTAAACATTTAATCTTGTAATAACTAACGCTTCCGTTAGAAAGTTGTTGGGCAATAGAGCTTATTTACCACAGACCTGATAATTTATGTTTACATAATTAAAAGTATGGTTTTTAATCCTAGTTTCTTATAACATTTCAAAGGCTCATAGTACCAACAGTAAAAGTATAATAAGTTCACCAAAACGTAATTTTGCTGTAAATGAACGTCAATAATGGACTTTTGAATATTTGTCATAATATCCAGTTTTATATCACGTCTGTTTTAGCTTGTACAGATTGAACCATTTCTTTGGGAAATACTGTATCCATTACTGTTTTCAGAATATTAATAACTAAATAACAATCTTATAGAATCTAGTAAAACTTTTCAACGCCTAATAAAGCGAGTACAAAACTTCATATAATACAAATCAACACCTTAACACAATTACCATCCCATCACCATCATACTTTCTTTGAACCACCAGATCAGCCTGATGTTTGCCAGACCACTATATGATGACTCAACCGTTAAAAAATCTCCTGGAATACGTTGGCAATGGCGACAATGTGACTGGTGCTATTAATATTCCTGTAACTTAAGTCGTTCTAATTAATGAATGCCATTTTTCTCAGCGGTCGCGAATTTATCTTAAATATTTGCATTGCGACTAAAACGTTTTCTACTGAATCTTACGAACGTATTCTGGACACGAGCTAATCTTTTATATACGCGCTGACGATAGCAGAGTGTTCCGGTGGCACGCTGTAGTTGCGATGTCGAGATAGTCCGTGTGTCAACCAGTCGTGGCTGAGGGATCTGAGAACCAGTTCGTGTGAGGCGGCTACGCGATCGATTGCGTCGAGGAGAAAGCGGCAGAGATATTCGCGGGCGGGGCTCATCGTGGCGGTAGACGCCGATGACTGGTGGAGCCTTAGAAATTGACAAAGCTCAGAGACAGAGGCAACGGGCGTAATAATGCCCATAGACACGACGCCACGAGGGCAGTGCTGGGGCACCCGCGACTTATGAAATATGTCTACTCCCAGACTTACGAAAAAGGTCCACTTGCCGACTATTGAAATAGGTGGACTTAGGAGGTTGGTGTACTCTCTCGCGACTTAGAAAATAGGTGCAACAAGAATACAAGGAGCAGAAATGAAATTCATGAGAAGCACAATTGGCTACACAATTTTAGACAAACAAAAAATTGGAAAAAACAAAGATAACTGTTGAGAAAAAAAGATAGAATTTTTGATAAACCAGAAAAAAATTGAGTCGAACCACTGCCGACAAACCACTGGAAAGAATTATAAAATTCACGCGCCCCAAAAAATGAATCAAGAAATGAATCAAACTTAAATCAATTAAACTGACTATTGTTGGTGAATTAGCATATGCTTATCCAGAGCTTATAGACTCTTTCTTGCATTTATAAGAACTGACAGATTCCCCATAGTTTTTTATATAAAAGGAAGAAGACTGATCGAGCTTGAGTCTGGTTGTTCAAGGGAGAACATTTTGGAAGCTGACCAACCTGGCGAAGTTTCCTTCCGGGAGAAAATGTACTTTCCGACAGGGAGCAATTTATAATGTGAGTGAGATGTTCAAAACAGTAAGGTAAACATAGGAAAAACTTATTTTCTGAGTTAATATCATATTTTGACAAAAGTTAAATTTATCGTTCCCTTCGAATATCACCTGAGATGATGAGAAGCTTTCATTTCACTAAAGGTAACGTATGCGAGGGGCACGCAAAATGTATAGAATTGAACTATGGCTATTTTAATTTAAGATATCAACAAAAACGTGATTTAAAAAAATGGAACCCTAGAGAATTCTTGCGCTCATGCATTGGAGCCCATAATAACGAGCTTGAAGAGAATACATCATACACATGCATATTACCTTATGTTAGATAATATATTTGAGAAATTTAGCGTCTGTATAGCGTCCGATCGTTAATATTCTCTTAATAACGTTGGGAAAGCGCTTCAAGATGATTCTGGTCGGTTGTGTTGCCCCTGCAGGGTGGAAGAGTTGCAAAGCCAAATTCGCTGCAGGGAGGCCATGAACACGCCCCTCAAACGCTTTCAGATTTTTCAGTTGCAGCTTGCAGACAATGTATTCGTCCACGGCTATGATTTCGCCTATAGTTGGGCAAAAGTATTCATAAATAAGAACTATACTATTTGTTATTAACTACTGCAATAACTGCAAAAGGTGAATAAAAATAAAAATACATTTGTGATTGCAGACCTACAACTAAATTGTTGAATGAATTATTATTAGTTACTTAGCGTAACTAATAACTTAGCCGCGAATTTATGGAGAAGAAAAACTGTACAAATAAGCAGGCAAAATAGGATTTCAAAATGTAAAATAAGCGCATAAAAATTTAAAGCAGGCATTTAAAAAGGCACTATACATTTTCTTATCTTTCTTTATGTACTTGTGTGGAAAGTTTCTGTAGAAAACATAATATAGTCACGTTCATGGAATGTTTGCTTTCATCATTGTTCTGAAAAATTTCCTTAGAAATCCTTACTATTGTTGTTCGGGAATTCCAACAAAAAAGGTTGAATCGCAGTAGCTACCTTTTTACTTTCTCGGCTTACGAATGCTTCGTAAGAAGAGAGGTATATAATCGTCCGCCAAAAAACCGGTGAATTGTTTGCTTTTCATTCAATGCAAGCTGATGTTCTAATGCAGGGGTGTCCAACTCGCAAGTCCTCAACAGCCACAACTAAAACCTTTAACATGGTTGCGGGCCGCATTTTCATTACTTGGGCGATCGACACCTAACTACCCTATTGCTGATCTCGGCACTTTGCCTCTCTGCTCTGAAACGGGAAGTGGGATGGAACCATGGGTGATATTAGGCCGTATAATGCGTAAAGCAGTGAAACACATGAGGGTTGTTTTGAATTTTTGAATTTACAAGAAAAAACCTAAATGTAAACTGAACGTATTGTTTCATTAAAGGAACTGTTGACCCCGACAGGGCTCGTGCGCTAGGCGCAGAATGTTCTCGCTCGGCAAGGATGAACGGCAAGGAGACTTTAACTTTTGACTTACTTTTCGCGGACGCCAGTTGGACAACCCTGTTGTAATTCTACAGAGCATGATATGTTTTTCTCAAATTTAGTTTAAACATTATTGAAAATATCATATGATTTATTTTAATTGCCATGAATAACAGAATGTAACTAGTAGTGGTACAACAGAACATACTTCCTCGCATTATTTTTAAGAAATATTTCAAAATTGTCAATTTTCAAAAATTCAGAGTGTTTAACGAAAATCATACCTGCGCCGGTCTTTTAAGCATCCCTTGGTCTCTCCACGAAAAAATCTTAAGAAAAATTGGTAGCGGTTTTTTGAGACTTTTCTAAATAATTTACGTTAATTTCAAGTAGAAATTACACTAAAACCATTCGTTTTTAAGTTACACGACATTTTTAGAACAGATATCAGTTAAGACAAAAATATCTATGTTCAACATTGTACTTTTGAAATGTTCACTTTCTGTAATTTTGGAAAATAAATAGAATATGCGAAAATGGGATCGGCATCAATTTTTATACAATCCTTTTATACATACGAGGAAAATATTTTAAGAAAAAAATAGAGCGTTTTGAGAAAAGTAAAAAAATACATATACGTCACATACAGTTTTTACTGTTTTTTTGACTGAATATATCTAAATCTAAATACCACCAGTTATTTTGCACATGTTTTATTACACGAAATACCGTCACGGTGGCGGTAGTAAAATGGAACATTAATTTATGGATTTTCGTTTAATTCCTCTCTGCAGGAGAAAAACCGAAAAAATGTACATTTTTTAAATGTTTTGATGAAAGGTAATTGAATTTTTATCAACAAATACAAGAGTAAGCAAAATAGACATTTATTAGTAAAATAATAATTTATACATACTACAAAATTCGCATGCAATACTCTTATGTTTCAAAATGGATAAATAACCTACAAGATTGCATTTTCCATTGAAGGAAAGAAATAGGCAAAAATCCGCAGCTTACAATGAAATTAGGTAGTAATTATTCATAATTGTTGGTTGCAGTTACACAAATAATAACTAATCCAACCAATTTTATCTCAAGTTCTTTTGTAGTAATATAATTGATACTCTTCGTAATTTCACCTGTATCCATCATACCTCGTTAGCAGACACGTGGTTATAGGAAGGGTATTGTTGGATTTTGGGTTAGGAAACGCCTCCTACACTTCACCGTCCTGGTAGAAACGGGAATCAGTTAAACGTTTTTTAGACGAACTTTTTTTGGAACTCGAGTTGATATTGAGTATCGTTGTGAATAAATAGTTATAATTTCATGAGTTTCCTGAACAACCTGTCTTCTATGAATAAAAGACTGATAAGAAGGGGAGAGATTTGAAATTTATTATTATATATTTTTCGTTAATGTCATTATTAATATCATTAATTTTTTTGGATCTTTATTATAGCGATGAGGCTCAGATTCAAATCAGTCTGTTGATTCCCAATCGACCCCTTCTTCTTCATTAACCCCTTCAAACTTGCATCAACCCCCATGGGGACTATACTGACCCCATTGGGAACCCCTGGTCAAAAACTTAAGTGACGAAGATTTCAATGGCGCTAGCCACACGCAGTCTACGCATGAGACCAATGTGTCTCCAATGTTTTGCAACCCGTTAAGTCTTTATTCCTTCCATTGAGTCGTTGCGTCGCTTGTATTGTGCAGTGGTCCGTATATGCTGGTTGTAAAAGTTTACGGCTGGGCTGGGCTGCTCTGGTCTGGTCTGTCTCAGCATTACTACGACCTCGGCCCTGGTGATAAAGATTTTAGGTTCATAATGTGACCTTGTGAGTTCATTTGTTCTCTAGAAGATCGTTATTTGAAGGACTATTATTTGCATAAAAATTCGTATTTTACCGCGCCGAATACAATTAGTACACCAACCCCATTGCAACTGGCCTTGAATGCTGTGTTTACATAAAATAATATTATTTTATGACGAAGGCAAGTAAACCATTGCATATTACGTCGTCAGGAATGAATGTAATTGAAGAGCTTATTTCCAAAGTGACGTTGTCTCCAAGACGAACAATTTTTCACGAAGAGAATTTTTCGAACTTTGCCCTATGGTTAGAGAGTAGTTTCAAAGGTTTTCGGATACTGTGTAACATAGAAACGCCATTTTTGAAACTGGTAACATAACACAAGCCTTAATTCTAACTTAATATAAACAGATCACATAATTTCCATTATCCTTTGTAAGAACAACTTTTGTTTTGCTTTTATAACTTTTAAGGATTTGTACTCCTATAACACAGCAAAGGGTATAGTCGAACAAGGAGTGAAAAGTGCCCCAAAACCAAATCGATGATCACGATGCTCATATGAAAGAGAATACAAAAGTCGTAGATTCGTTAAAATCAGCTTTCTAGGCCAATCTGTTACAGAAATACGAGAAACTTGTTTTTCATGTTTTATTTCTTTTCTCAGCTTCTAATGCATGTATCATTCTGAAAAACATTACCGAGATGGGGAAAAATAGTTACTAGTCATAGTTACAAAATACGTTCAAATTCAACTATTTTCCTCGCCTCTGTATTTCGTTTTCAGTCTGATACATGCTATAAAAGCTGAGAAAAAATAAAACCTGAAAAACACGATTCTCGTATTTCTGCAACAGATTGCCCTAGAAGGCTGATTTTTTTTTTTTTTCGAATCCAAATTTTGTATTCTTTTTCATATGTGCATGACGATTATCAATTTGGTTCGGGGGCACTTTTCACCACCTTATCTGGCTATACCCTTCGTCCAATAAATATTCATAAACTACGAGTATAAGTGATGATAGTATCTCGCTATTTGACAGACAGCGGCTGAACCCGGTAAGGGAATGGGATGTATCTGACAATTCGTATTTTATATTTTTGCACATTAGCGAAATGGTGATTACAATCAAACAGAGAAGTGCTTTAATAACTGAATTATGGAAAAAGTAAATTCTAGAGAACACTGCCGTTTGCCGAATCGGAGACTATTTTCGCTACTCCCATAAGGTGGATCCTCAGGTTGCGAGATAACAGAAAAAGAACAATAACACACCAAATTAATGATTTATTCACGCATCTTAAGTACGATTTTAACCAACAAATAATCACTTGATTTATGTAGGTTCGAAAAAGGTGCAGTGGCCGCCACCATCACTAATACATCTTTTTGGTAAAGAAAGATTTGGGATAAGTACTGATGTGACACAGGGCAATTCTCTAGATTCCGCCGAAGTGACAGGTGATAAAAATTTTAATTTAAATAATAAAGTTAATTATATAAGAACCATGTAAATAAATGTGTGGTTTCTCCCTCATATACCAAGGCAGAAGTAAGGGTTAAATTTCAACGACGGACATTTACATTTCTTTTCTTTATTTTTTCTTTAAATAGAGCAAAGTAAATGGAAAGTGAAGCCCTGAAAAGATTATCATTTAAACCTCTGAAATTTCTAAAATTGCAAATGTTCCATATTTCCCTATTCGAATCTCAGAGCTTTTATTGCTGAATTGTTTTCCACGAGATGGCTAAAAACTTGGTAGAATAAAAGTTGATATATAATATTATATAGCCATTACCAATAATACGAGAAAGTATCATTT
This sequence comes from Gryllus bimaculatus, assembly GCA_017312745.1. NCBI lineage: Eukaryota > Metazoa > Arthropoda > Insecta > Orthoptera > Gryllidae > Gryllus > Gryllus bimaculatus. The sequence continues at coordinate 636,018 of BOPP01000088.1, read as the reverse complement.
GTTAAACTCCACTAGTGTAGTTAAGTTTAGCGCACGTCTCAACCCTTAAATTTTTAATTTTTCGAAACTTTTGACATTGCAAACTTGCAGTTGCTTCTGCTAATTTTGCAGCACAATTTTATTTATTTCCCATCCCGATTGTTTTCTGCATTTCTTCCAACCTTCATCACTTTCAAATATCTAGGCTTCGCCATAGGAAACGCTGAGTTTCGTTGTGGTCCATCAGTTATAAGATTCACAATTTAAAATATTTTTGAAAATGTGCAGTTTCCGGCGTTCTTCAATGTCAAAGCCAAATTATCATGGGAAAAAAACGTATTTTATCTCAACCGATCACAATTATATGCTGTTACGTACGCTTTTGGAGTGGGGAAAGGGCTATTACCATTTTAGAGGTTTCCTACCTACGGTATGGCAAAAAAATGTCTAGATGCAAGGTATTATTTTATTCACAAACGAACAAACATGAATACCTATATTAAACTTCTTTCTTCTTCTTCTTCCTCTCCCTCGTCTTTCTTCTTCTTCCTCTCCCTCGTCTTTCTTCTTCTTCCTCTCC
>BOPP01000088.1:602903-616971 GCA_017312745.1 Gryllus bimaculatus | reverse complement strand
TGATATTAATAATTACAACACACGTCGTAAAAATCACGTTCATCAAGTGTCAGTATCAACAGTGGACTATCAGAAATCCACATACAATACATGTACTTTACAACGCATTGCCAGATGATATTAAACAATTGAAGTCGGTTCACAAATTTAAGTTAAACGTAAAGTATGTTCTACTTCAAAACTGTTTCTATACAATTAGTGACTATACTGATTATCAATAAGAAAAATATGTTTATTTTAACAAAACGGTGATTTGTAATGAATTAATTTACGTTTGTATTGTATATTTTTTACAAGACTTAATATGCTTGTGACAAATAATATACTTCAGCTTCCGGATCAATGACCCCCATCTCGATCAGATTTTTGTCCAGTTTTCCAGATCCATTGGGTAAATGCTGAGATGGCCCCTGTTTTGCTTCTGGACGTAAATGTAGCTCCACTATGCGCACGTTTTGTTGAACTCTCCTTTTGCTTGTCATGGTAGGAGTAGAGATAAGGGTGAGACTATTTTGATAGCAATGCAGAAAAATCATACCTGCAATTCATTTACCGATGCAAATAAGTTTTCTATAACTCGGGAACGAAAATGTCCAGTTTTTTCAAATATTGCTAATCTCGCGCATTTTAAAAATTTATTTGTATTTATTTAAAATAAACTTTTGCTCATCTTTGAACTATTTATTGTTAAAATGTTAGGAACGGATTCTGGAACTCAAGAAAACGTGCGCAGATGATATTTTCCCCCATACATCAAATACAGTTTTTACGGTAATTTTTTAATAAATAAATCTAATCTAATGTAAAACTTAGTGGTATTTGAATTACAGCGAAAATTAAAACAATTATATTTGAAGGTTCACTCTATTTATGTATTGTGATGTTCAACTCGTACAGCTTTACAAAAGATTTCGGGAGTTATTGAAATCTCTGCCAATCACCTCCAAAATTCAGGACTTTAAATGCTCAATGTATGCTTTCCTCTGTATGCTCAGAGAGTATTTTTTTAGTGTTAAACTTAATCTATTTCATTAAAAAGAAAGAAAAAATCTTAATTAAAAATAACGAGAAAGGTTCCTAATTAGAAAAATTAAATGTTAAAAATCATAAAAAATTTACAAACTAGTTCATTTTTCCAAAATTTTGAAAAATGATTTCTCACTATCTAACAAATAATTTAATTACCTCTTCTCCGTGAGTTGCGCCCCCCTTTCTTGCGGGGGACTTTTTTAATTTTTCGGTTTTTTAATTGTAGAGCGGAAATATTATTTTATGGATATTAAAGAACAGTAAAATCTTGTCTTAAATTGCAAATATCTTTGCAAAATTTGAAGCGTTTTTAAGAAAATGGCGCTTAAGCGCTACTGTAAATTCAAAATTAAAACTCATTTTCACAGAAAATGAAAGTTTTCGAAAAACGTCATTACAAGTCATCTGAAGTACGTACATTAACTCATAAATACAATAGTGTTTACAAATGGCTGGAAATGTGCATATTTACGGCGTGAGAAATCTTTCAAAAAATTACATTAGTGTAATTTTTGAAGGGAAAAAAACGAAATGAACTTTACGGCATATTAAAGAGTGCAATTAGCACTACCTGTTCGGAAAGTTTGAAAAAAATGGAGCTGTTATTGAGAAAATGGCGTTTGAGCGTTTCAGAAAATTCGGAATTTTGAGCTAGTTTTTACAGAAAACTGAGTTACTTACTAATGACGCGAGAGACCAGTCAAAAACATTACATTTTTGTAATTTTTGAAAAGCAAAGGAACAGAGCAATATGTCATCTTATTGAGTACGTTTAGCACTATTTCTACCAAAAGTTTAAAAAGAATTTTGAGCTGTTTTTGAGAAAATGTTATTGTAATTTTTTTAAATTGCACGCACTGCAATATAGTACGAAAAAATACTACAATTAATACCTATTAAATTAGTGAATAAACCTTGCCATAATTGAATAATGTGCTCTTATATCTGTTATATTTCAGTAATCAGTTTGTTAGATCGTGAGAAATAAATTTTTCAAAATGAAATAAAAATGAACTATTTTAAATCAGTTCTTTAGATATAATAAAATTAACTCTTGGAAAAATACGACAAACAAGAACTAAATTATTTCGTTCAAAATACATTAATTAGAAAGTTCAAATCCCCCAACCCATATAATGTATTTTTAACAAATAATTTCAAGTAATGGAGATGATTCCAAGAACAGTACACCCTGAAAAGACTATCATTATTGAATTATCGTATTAACAACACAAAACTCCTCATAAACTCATTGACACTTTCTTACGATACTTTGCCAGAAGAAAATAACTAGTGGTGCTACATGCACATTCTCCCGCATTACTTCTAATTTATGCATTTTCGAAAATTTAAATGTCAATGAAGTTAAGTCAATGAGTTATTTATTTTGAGCGTCCTTTGCTCCATCCGAGGAAAACAATTAAAGGAAAAATTTGGATCAGTTTATAAGACATTTTTTATAAATTATAAATGACCTTCACTTCAATCTACAATTACGCGAAAACGTATCTGTTTTGGAGAAATAGGCTGAACGGTCTTACCGCTAGCGTTGTTTACGGGCGGACGGTTTGCCGTCATTAGATTTTTCCGTATCAAGGACCTACAAAACATGAATTCTGTCTACACCACATGTTGGAGGATTCCGCCTTCCTCTAAATTTAACAACTGGATTTATCCAGTTTTTCGTTACCAGGGTCATGTAATAAGAGGTTTTTCTGACGAAAATCCGCAGTTTTTCGCGCATTTCATAACTTTCTACTGCGTATGAGGTAGCGAGAAAGTGAAAATGTTAGCTTTGAGGGACATGACTCCCTCATGGCTCTCTCTTGAAGCCGCCACTGCAAAAATGGTTCTTCAAATAATCTTTCAGATTTGAGATGAATTCTGAAAGTATTACTGCTTGTTTGAATAGTACTCGATTATGGTGAGAATTTGGAAAGGAAATAAAATACAATTGATTTCAGCAAATACTTAGTGTTGTGGATCGGGGTCTGTTCACTTGGCTGTTATTTTTTTAACTTAATTTCTTAGAGCAAAGTAGTCAGTATTTCATGTCCTCATAAACTAGACTTATTGCAAAGAGCTTAACATACGTGCCCGCCAATATTTATCGAGCCGCTTGAAAATGCCTTCATGTTCTGGACTCTTCCTTTGCAGCGTCATCCACGAGACCGCCTTTCTGAGGGACAGCACCTTTCTGCTCTTGAAGTGGACCCGGCTCTCCCAGCGTCCGATTTGTACCGCAGCAACTTGTACCTGCTTGTATTTCATGTGACAAAATATATGAGATAATACTAGTCTTTCGTGTCTTTATTATACCCATCACCTTCGTCATTCTTTCGTAATTTTTCTTAATTTTTTCGCATATTAGGTGTGTCGTCCCGTTATAAAATGCTTGACTATTGAAAAATATAATTTATTTTTCATTCAAGTTTTGTCCCGATTATTTTATTTCTTCAGTTTTTCTTGGTGTTACATTCGCAAATTACTGATTATAAGAAACAAATTACAGCAGGGAATAAATGAATAAAACACTAATGGTAGTTACCTGGATGAAGCAGTTCTCTTATTTCAGTAATAGTGATTTCGTACAAAATAGTTTTGTTTTTTTAAAATTCGAACTAATAACTAGTTATGAGAGTGAGCTTCTTTAAGGCAAACCGATTTTACCATAAATAAGCCGCTAAGAGCTTCTTAGTAGGGTTTATGTATAGAAATGCGTTATTTCATGGCAGTAAACATACGTTGAAACTCGAAGATGAGAACACAGTATCGACTGGTGCGCGCTCTGTGCGTGGTATCTGACTGTCGCTAACACGTCAACGCGTCAAACCAAATTTCGATTGATCGACTGTAGAATCGATGGAATTAATGTGAAGTGGTAAGATACATGGAAGGTGTAATTTGATTGTAATTTTCGTGGTCCTCCTGACAATGGCTGGTTACAGAAGAGTAAATTATTATGAACTTTGTCGGCTTTGCACGTCAAGTGAAGGCACAAAGATGCACATTTTCCGAGAAGAAGGGCGAAGAAGACAACTTCCTACAAAGATTCAGATTTGTCTACCTGTACAGGTATTATTCTGTACATACAATTAATTATGCAAAAATAATTTGTTTGTTGTATTGAGTAAAGATTTTGTTGAAGCTATGAATCATAGATATTTTTTGTTTTCAATGGCAGTGTTTTCCTCTCTTTGAAATTTCTTGGGCAATTTGACAGATTGATGCCCATGTTTTACCTCCTGTATTTTCATGTCTAGTTTTTAAAAAAAATTGTTGATAATTTCTTGATAAGGACATCCCGTCGTTTTTTTGGACATATTTCTTTATAACTTGTAACAAATCTATAGTTGCTTAAGGTAATTGCTTAGATAATGTGTATAGGTTTTTGACAACTAAAGTGTTAATGAAAGAAGTTTGCTGATACAACTCAGTTTTCAATGAACATCTAATAACACAACATATGTGAATAGTTATTACAAGCCTGTCATTGTCTGTGGAGTTATTAACTGTATAATATTAAATATTTTACAAATCCTGTTGTAAATATTATGTGATAATTCAAAATTAGTAATTAAAGAAATAATCATCGAGCCTAACAAAATCTTTGAATATCATAATAAAAAAATAAATATATTTGTATATTGATAATATTTTGTTTTTATGAGGACAGTAGCTTTTTCATATGTTGACAAAAGACAAAAAGGCATATTGAATAGAAATGTAGTTTAAATTTTATTTTGTAGATTTGAAAGTGGCTCGAAACCTCTTATATTTACTTTTGAAAACTTGGAAAATTATGTGCAGATGAGCTTTGAAATGTTTGTTTTTATTTTTTTATTGACATTACAGGTTTGTGAAGATGATTCATTGCCAAAGATCATTTGTAGCCATTGTGTGGAAAAACTTGAAAGCTTCTATGACTTCAGGGAATCGTGTGTGAATGCTGAATCAATGCTTGAGAGCTATTTTACATCGTTACGGTATTCTGACGATTTGAGCAGAGAAGGAAAGGTAAAAATAAAAAACGTTGATATATTTTTTTGAGCCAATGATTGAATGTAATTTCATTATTGACGTTATTAAAAATTTGCATATTAACAAACAATAACTTCTCTGTACTTTTTATTATATTATTATATTTCATAAATTTGTTTGATGGCTATTTTATTTGCAGGTATATGTGAAAGAAGGCAGTCCTCCTAAGAAGAAACCCAATGAAATTGAAATTGCCAAGAACAATCATAAAGCAGCAGTCATAGCAGCTCCAGATGGTCTAAGTAGCCTTGTTCAAGCTGCTGGAATCCAGATTGTTAGCGAAGTTGATGCTGCTCGTGTACAGCAGTACAAATGTGCCATGCAGGTTAGTCAATAAATGTTAGAAGTGTGAAAGAATAAACGTTGTGGTGGCATCTTCAAAAACTTCTTCAATTTTTCTTTCAATGAAGCAAGAAAAAAAGTGCAGATGTTTGGAAACTGCTGTAAAATGTTGGATACTGAAATTTTGAAACAAAAATTTAACACATGTTTTTCTGTCTGACATTACACGTGCACTTTACTACTAGTAATTTTTTACTCCCAACTTTAGTCAAGGTAACTCCTTATATAGCAATACAATTTTTTTTTCTATTTCTTTTGATATCTATCAAAATCTCAAATTAATTGATTCCCGAGGTCTAAAATATTTAAAAAATTTGACACCCTTAACATTCAATTATTTTAGGCAAGAACGCACATTATATTCAAAATATTTTTGAATTATCACAATTTAGAATATCTTCAAATGTGGTATTACAAAAACACTTAATTCAAACTTTAATTTTTACTTTCAAATAGATCATCAGACGTAAAATCATCAAAAAATGTTCTGAACATTGTGGTAACAGTTTCTTAAAAAATAAAAAAATAATGCATGTAATACCGTTTTGCTGTCACCTCCAGGGATATTTATGTATTATTTATGTAATATGTGAAAATAATTTTAACTTGGCATTCATATCTTCAGAGTGCAATATATTTCTGCTCTAAAACAAATTATTTAAAAGAAATATTTTTACTGTTTTACCCATATTAGGTACCTCTATTCTCTACCTCAAAGGTAGAGAATAAAATTGTAATTTTGTTCACATTTCATAATTTTTTATAAATGTATTAAACTGTGTATGTTGTATATAGGAATGTTTTGTCTCAGATGCCAGCTGGCACTCCAGGCGCAACTGTGATGGAAACTACCTCCACTGCGACAGACCCCCGTTATGCGTATGAGGCATGTGGACCCTCCAGCCCACGTTTAAGTGATGCAAGTCCAAGTGCTACCACTGCAACTTCTGTTGAAACACACCAAACTAAACTGGAAGATGGTAGTACACAGTGTAATGAAACAGACTTCAAGAATAATGGGATTACTCGACATCATCAGGTGTGTATAAGGCTTATATACTTATATCTTTGCAGAATTAAACTTTTAGAAAATACTGAATTGTTTGAATTTTCCCCTCTGTTTTTTACTTTTGATTTTTCACATTTGTTTTTGAAAATTAGTAGTTATGAACCATGTGTGTCATTTTTGTATTTTTTACTGTATTATAGTTTAAATATTTCTAAATTGTTGACGTAAATATATTACATAAAAAGGTGAAATTAATATTGCACTCTCACATAGCATTCCAAATTCTTGTAAACATAAGCTGGCATGCAAGACACAAGGAAACAGACTAAAAAGAGTCCAGTGATCTTGGAATTGTCAAGCAGGTCACTTATATAAACTAATAAATGCAGTTGTTCTAAGTGTGTGTTGAAGATACAATAGCTACTTGTGTATTGCTATCAGTCTACAATGTTTCTTCATTTCATACTAGTTTCATGATATTTTTACAAACAAATTTCTGAATTAATTTAAATGCGATGAGAGGAAATGCCAGTCAGAAGTATTTCAATCCTTAAGATAGGACAAACTAGTTGTCATCTCTCTTAGCAGATTTTGCACTCCAAGAAATGTGTTGATGTAGTCTTGCTGACTCTCGTCGTTCTTCAAAAGTTAATGTTATAATAAAACACTGTGGAAAAAAAAACTAGAATGAAAATTTCTTGATGCTGGAAGTTCATTTGTATAGATTTGAAGTTAATTTTATTACACTGGTATACTTGGTGGGCCGAAGTTATTGTAAAGGTATAAAGAAACAGCCTCTTGATACAGTTAACATAACTTCACTTTTCTGAAATACTGTTCTACCCCCCACCCGCCAAAAAGTAAGAGAGCGCAATTTAATTTTTCCAGGACCTAATTTTCTTTCCATTAAACAACAATAAGTAATATCGCCTTGTACGATAGAAAAATGTTTGTCACTTGGTTATTATTATATTGAATTGGATTTCCTTAAACAATTTTTGGGCGTCATTATTCCTTAAAAAGAAATGATCTCTGCCAATGAAATAGCAGTGCATCTGCCACCAAGTGACAATTGGTGTAATTTCAAAGATATAAAAATTGTGTGTATATTTTACCAATTCACCTTTAAAATTCAATCTTTACTTATTTTGAGTTACAACAGTATTCTGGAAAAGCGACAATATGTTAGTGAAAGTAGTTAGGTGTTAGTCTTGATTTTATAAGTATTTACATACACGATTATTTCTTAAAATTTGTTTCGTTGTTAATAGCTGTCTTTTTGTTGAATTAAAACTGTGGGTTTTGTTTTTCAAAATTGTGTATTGATACTCACATCCATTATTACTATTACATAGCCTTTGTTATATGTAATGGGTAAGTCTGATTTATTGGCGATGTTTGTGCATCTGTGCTTTTGTCTCGCAGACATCAGCTGACAGTAGTGATGAGGGAGAGGTGGGCTCTCACCAGCAGCAGTTGCAATCTGTTGCATTTGCTGCAGCTGTTCCAGGTCAGGAAATGCTATTGCATTTCAGCTTTAAACAGGAACGCGATGGTGTCTTGCGTACAGAGGAGCAAACTGCCTTACAAAGGTACTGTTGTATATTCAAAACAAACAAAACATGTTTTAATACATAAAAGGAGTTACATAATTTTTAAAGTATTATGTAAAAGACCTTATGTGTGCTGCCAAGGGTGAGTTCAGACTGGTTTGTGAACTAGTTTTGTAAGCATAATGAAAGTGCAACATTTTTCCTCTGGTAGAGGTCAAAGAAGTAGATAAAATGACTGTTATTTGGGATGTAATTTCTGCCCATTGTTTACAGTGCAATGATTTCTGAAGTGATGAAATAGAAAATGGAAAACGTTCATCATATTCAATTTATTTTAATGGTTACCGACTGTATTTTTTACTTTATATTGTGTAAACGGATTTTCATAATGATGTAAATTTCACATTTCCTTCCTTTACTTGTTTCAGATCCTCCATTGCTCAAATCGGAGAGTTCCTGCGGATGAAAAGTGCTAACATTGTTGATAACGGAGTACAAGCCTCTGTAGTAGAACTACCAACTTCTCCTATTCGCCCATGCATGCGTTGTGGAAAAGCATTTACTAATGTGGAAGAACTACAAAACCATGCACCATGCAATCAAGACCCCATTGCAGACACTTCCCCAGACAAAGGTGGTTTAAGTGGAGGAACTATTTCTTGCGATGTGTGCAACAAATTATTTAAGAGAAAAGAACATCTCTTTCAACACCGTAAACTACATACTGGTGAGCGGCCATATGTTTGTTCCTCTTGCGGCAAGGCGTTCTCAAGAAAAGAGCACCTGGTGAGGCACACAGTGTCTCATACAGGACAGAAAGCACATGCGTGTGAAATGTGTGGCAAATCTTTCTCTCGGAAAGACAATCTTCATAAACACCGTAAAACCCATGGTATAGCTGGCCCTTACATATGTGAATCTTGTGGTAAATCTTTTGTTGTGAAACACAACTATGTGATGCATAAGAGCAGTCACTCATGTTCAGGTTCAGTAAATGATGATGTAGGTGCAGCATCTCTTGAAAATCCACTTCCTTACAAATGTGACATTTGCAACAAGGGTTTTGCTATGAAACAATACCTTCTTACACACAAACAGAGGCACAGAAGTAGAGGAGCTCGAGCAAATGCTGCTAGTGCATCGAACACAGTTAACTTAGTTAATGCCATACCTGTTGTCCCATCTGTAAGCGCACCAAGTGTCGCATCTCCATCTCAACCTGTGGTTGCTGTATCCGTTACACCCACATCACAAACTGCTACCACCTCAGGACAAAGTACAGCTGCTCTGGCTGTCCCGTGTGACTCAAGCCTTGTGTCTGCCTCTACAGTAAATACAGCTGGACCTACAACAGTAGCTGTAGCCACTGTAGCAGTGGCAACCTCAGCTTCCACAGGTCACAATCCCCAGTCACCTCAACAGCAACAACAACAACAACAACAACAACAACAACAACAACAGCAACAACAACAGCAGCAGGCTCTTCAACAGGCAGAACAACAACAACAACAACAACAACAACAACAACAGCAGCAGCAATCACACCAGCAACAGCACCAAGATGAATCAGCACAACAGCAGGCATCTCAGCCCCCTCCTCAACCTCCACAACCAACTACTGTCCAATTGGACCCTTTGGCTTTAACTCATAATACTCCATTGACATTGCCAAGTTCTCCCCTTCTGGCCCCTGGTCTTCTGCAACATGTTGCACCTGGGGTAACTGGCAGTTCTGCCAATCCTACCATGGCTATTCATGTTTCCTCTGCAGCCACTGCCTACCTCTGTAATCCATCGAATGATCTGTTGGAGACATACAGACGTCTACATTCTACATGATGGAACCCAGAAGTCTCAAATTTTTTATTAAGTTGGTAGGGGACACAAATATAACAAAATGTATAAATACTAGTTTTTTATAGCCTTTAAGTGCATATGTGCACATTTTTAATGTTGTGGAAAGACCCTATCCTTTTAGTACTTTGTGTGTATATCCAGGTAATTTATGCCTGGTTGTATGTCTAAATGTGTTCTATATACATGCATATTTATCAAATGTTAACTACACACTTGTCATCAAGGCCAAAACATTATATGCCTGAAACACAATTGTCTCAGCAGTGCCAGTTTCATGAAGAAATGTAACAAAGGCTGTGACAGAGTCATGCATCTGGCTGCTGCTTTGTAGCTGTGTGGCAGAATGCTGGCCTAGCCACGTGTTCCCTCTTCTACTTGCACTATGAATATTTTCTTTAGAGAGCCAGCTTTGACAGTTTTTGTAATTTCCTTTACATTAATACAAATATGAAGTATTCAAATGTATGTGATGTTACACCATGTTGGTTTGTATTTTTGTGCACCTTTGTTTTTCTCTTCATATTTTATTTTATTGTTATTCGTTATTATAGTATCTTATTTTGTTGCTATTATTTTAAACTGTCAGAGCATGGGCATACAAAAAGTCTTTAATGATCTATGTAAAAAAGCACTCTTCGAAGTGCAGGAAATATTCTTACTTCGTAGAAGAGTTTCATTACACATCGACTTATTTAAAAATTCTACTTAGTTGCCTTGATAGTTGTAGAATTGGAAAGAGACAATATTTACAAACAATTCCATGTAGTCTTGCGATCTATAAAATGAAAGTGAGAATTATTTTTTCACTGCCATTATAATTCTGTATCATATTTTAAGGATGTAAAAAATATATTTGAAAAAATGTGATGGGTTGGAGCCAGGTGCTTGTGGTCTCTTTGGGACAAGAATTCTACATTTGAGCAATGAAACATTTTGAGATTCTAATTAAAATTTCCATCTAGCAATAAGAACTTTTTTTTTTTCAAATAATTCATTTTACGTAAAAATGGGATCATAGAAAATAAAAAAATGTATGATGCAAATTGTTTCTGTATGCGCCTACAATTTTATGTGGCCTTATATAAGAATGTTTATTGTTATTTTGTCATAATGGCATTGCCTTTTGTGCATCTCTTAAATAATCTAACTGCATTTGTTAGCTTCTATGTGAATGGCCTAAACTATAGGCTCTGAGTTTTGGAATTTATTTTATTTTAAGCTGATTCTTCATTTTTTCCTTTTCCAAATATGGATTGTGGAACACTAAAAGTTTATGAATTCAGTGATACATTTGACCTAAAATATTGTTAAAATAGAACCCTTTTTCGTGATTAGTAGACCTTTTCCTTCTTATTTGGTTTATATTCTTTTGGTGGTTTATATTACATTTGTTTCATATTCCTCGTGGTTATTTCATCTCGCTCTGTTAATTTTACTTTCGATGTGAATTGCATTGGGATGCAAACTGTAATTGTTAACAAAGTGTTCAAATTTGACAGTTGTCAGAAATGGTCTGTAAATTAATTTTCTATTGTGCTGCCAAAATGGAGTGTGTTGTTCAAAGAGCTGGTCCAAAGAAAAATTGATGATTTATTATTGATAATATTTTGTAAATGGAAGTATTCTTTTGTGCTGCTTATCCATTTTTCAAGGGTGCACTTTTCAAGTCTTGAACATAATCTTTAAGAATAATTTAGTCTTGAACATATATTGGAAGAAGTCTTTTACAGTTTCACAATTTCTTGGGTTTATTGCTAAAAGCATTAATTTTCTTTGAAGTTCATCTTTCTGGAGATGCTGACCTAAGTTGATGGATTTATTGCTTGCTTTTCTCTCTTTCTTTTTGTCTGTTTTTCCTTTTCTTTTTTTCCTGGTGGTTCTCACAATCAGCTCAGTCTCAACTTCATGCATTGAAATAATATTTTGAATTGCATGTAATCAACATGCATTGTTGGAGTTGTAAATCTCATGATATATTTTGTTTGTGATATGTAAATAACATCACCTATTTTATTTACTTATATTGTGCTGTGTATTGCATAAGGAAGTTTTGTACAGATTTTGCTTGCAGACACTATTATATCAGGGGGCCAAGCTTGTTCATTGCTTCTGGCTGTTTGAGGAGTAGCAATATTGTGTTCTGTATATATGTAAAAAAATTAATTGTTGAGTTTTCTATTTTTTTATAACTTGACATTTACAAGTATACACACACGACTGTTTTTTGTATCCTGTTGTGTTCCATTTTTTTTTATTACAGAGCTGAATTATTTATTGGAGTTGTATTATTTAGATTTTTTATAGTATATTAAGAAAATACCAGGAATATTTCTTGCTTGTTTGGTTTTTTCTGGGCTTTTACTGACATAGCCACCAATCTATGGGCGGAAAAACTACGCTGCTATGTTAAGTGAAAATTGTTAATGTTTATAACTTACTTAATAATTTGAGTTTGTTGACTTGTTTCTTTTGTTTTAAGAAACACATATTTAAAAAGATTCTGTGTCAAATATCGCCCACATTTGTTGTCAATAAAATATTTATAATTTTATTTGTAACATGACAACGTTAGAATATTTTATGTGTGAATATGGATGGAAAATGGTCAATTGTTTTGATAGTTTGTTTCTTAATTATTGAAAAATATGAATATTTACTATTCATGTAGCATATATCAAATTCACAAACCTTAATATTCTGAATTTCTTAAAAATACTTCAGTATGGAAGGATGTACAATGTAATGCAAGTTCGTATTGCCTAAATTTGCTTTGTAACCAGTGAAAAAGGTTTAGAGAACTTTGTGGAAGGACATCTGACTGTTTTTCATGCATATATTATGCATATAAAGGGTTATTTATGATTAAGACTTACTTTCTCAAATCTTAAAATTGGGTTTCGCTTGAATCTCATTTTCTTAATTTTCAACAACCAGATGGTAATAGCAGTATTTACACCTTTGTTGCAGCAACAAGGTTTCAAAATCCATTGAAAGGTCTGAATGTGTTCTTTTTTATATTCTTTGATAGTTATATGCAAATTTCTGTAAATGTCAGTTCTGATGATTGCTTCTTGCGCATCTACTAAGAAAACTGAATGCCATATAGTTGCCATGCCCACATGTACCTTTGCATGTGAATATTATTTAAAACATTTTTTTTATTGTTACTGAAGTGTTGAAAAATATTCAGTTATGTTACCTCGTACATTGCTGTGTAATGTGTCATATCAGTAAATTGGTCAGTTAGTTTGTATGTGTATGTAGACAGTTATGTTTGTTTTGTAAATTTCTGTACAAGTTTTCTTTATTCTTGATGAATGATTATTTATATTGTACATACAATTCAGTGAATGTTCGGTTATATTAAAGATCATCCAATGTTAAACAAGAGAAATATTAATTTTGGTCCAGATCTTTATTATGGATTGGTTTCATATTGGTATTCTGGAAAGCTCATGTATCCCTTTATTTTTATTTTTAGAGTTAACTTGTTGCAGCTCTTTCTTGAATTATAGACTTACATTTGTTTGTTTTTTTAGTATAATTGCCATTTGTGTAACGTAAGTGATGTAAGACTTCAACATTTTGGCAATTATGTTGACTAATTAGTCTTCTGGAACTTGCATTTTTGTACAGCTTAAAATTTGCATTACTTATTTTGTGCTAGTATTCAGAAAGTACTCCCACCTAGTTTGAGATTGGAAATGTATGTTTCCACTCTGCCTGGAGAAATAATTTGTTCATTATTAAGAAAAACTGTGTGAACTCTCAAAATTAGAGACAAGTATTAGTCTTCATTGGAAATTTTAGGAGCGCAAAGAATTAAACCATAAGCGCTCTTGGAATGGATGTTAGTTACAAAGAAGCTCACTGTGGTCTCCGTTTAACTTTTGAATGAGAATATTTTTGCAAAAGTAAGATAAATGTTTCTTGCATGTTGCTTTTAGGTCTTCTATTTTATTTCTTTAGAAGTGTTGATTTAGTAACCTTAAAATTTCAGTTTTTTGAATCATTTAAAATAATTTAAACAGGTGGAGAATCTGAAACCTTCTAGGATTTATCTTTAAAAATATGCTAAAATTAATTATTTGTAAATTAGCATAGAAAGGAATTGTAGTGTTTTATGTAGTATTCCAAAATTATTTTTATTTATTTAGTTTTCTCAAATAAATATTTAACAAGCATTTGTCCTCTATGTAGAGATAATGTATTTTTTTTTATAAATATGCTTTTGGAA
>BOPP01000088.1:485372-585902 GCA_017312745.1 Gryllus bimaculatus | reverse complement strand
CGGTCTTCTCGGAAGCCAAGGGGCGGTTCGGCGAAATACCGGCGCGGCGCGAGGCAGAGTGGAGCGGCGCATCAGACGCTCGCGAAATTCACGTTCCACTGAACCAGGTGCAAACACGCTGGGGACAAGTGGCGTGTCGTTGGCGCTAATGAGCGGAATGGTTGAGAGGGACGCTCCACTGAACACAGTGTCACACTGCGCTCAGCGCGCGGTGCGCCGCACCCGCCAGCCCGGACATTAGGCGGAACGCCTGCTTAGGCAATGACGAGATCACACACGAGTGGGATTCGCTGAATCGGACGTGGCAATTAATCGCTTTGAGTTGGAATGGAAAACGCAAAACAACGCGGTATTGTTCGTTTTTAAATTTGTTACTGTATGTTTGGAGTATTTTTGTAAATAATGCGTATCGAAATGTATCCAACCAACGGCATGCATTTTTATGAAATTAATTATGTTAGGACGATTTATTTCGAAACTGAAGTCGCAGAACCAACGAATATCGTGTGCGCGAGAATGCCACAGCCATTGAACAATAAATAAATACAAACACGAATTTATTTTTAATGTGAACAAAGGAATTCAGACATGCCGTGGGTTGCGCATGACCGGTATGTTTAAACACAAAATCGTGTCATGGCGTATGTAAACCTTGGAGCTAGGCGGTCCGGAGGGCCCAAGCGGTGGGTGAGTAGGTGTGCAGACCGACGCCGCGACGTGGCGCGAGCGCCCGCGGGTCGTGTTTCGAATCCTATGAAGAGGCGCGTGGATGTTTGCCCCCTGTCATTCACGTGCTGTGTCCCGGAGGCCCCGCGCGGAGGTGATCCCATTTCCGAGAAGCCTTGCGTGTGCTGAGGTCGTGTGCGCTCGGAGAAAAGCCGCTCCGTGTGTGGTAGGGTAACCGGTGTGAAACGCTCTTAGGGAGAAGTCTTTTTCGATGTTTTCACAAGGCGGAGGCAAACTATTTCTGCGGCGGTAGAATTCTTGTAGGGTTGCCCGAAGCGGTTTGCTTTATACGAACATCTGTTGCGCGTAACATTTCAACTGAGTTTTAATTTTGCGTGTCTTGTCCTATCACATGTATCAGAATGGTCTATTTCTGCGCATTTGAGTTTATCAGCAAGTCCTTTTTAAAGTAATATTTTAATTTTAATAATAATTATTTGAGTAATAATTTTAATTCTGACATCATTTTTCTTTTACCTTCATATTTTTCGAATATATCTGTCCTTGACCTTTTATTCCTCGAAAGTGTAATTAAAGATATTTGTGTAATGTAATACCCATATTTTCTTGTATATTTTCTCAAGCGAAAATTACATTTTTGCTTAAGTGATTACTTTCTCTGTGAGAACGCAAAAAAGGAAATGGTACTTTTGATATTCTGACTGTTGTAGTATTTTTGATTCCGATGTTTTCGTATGGATATAGGCGATGTTAGATAGTTCTCTGGCACTTTTACGATGCCAGCTGAAGAGCTAATGGATACGCCGCATTGTTTGTTTGTTTTTTCTTTCTTTTTCATTATATCGTTTGGAAATCGCAGTAAAAACTGGCAGGGAAAGGAAAACTAGTATCAATACAATAGTCTCAATGTTTCCCTGGAGGAGAATTTTAAAAAACAAAAACAGTGTTCTATCTTTCCTTTACCTTTCCGTTTCACACGACTATTCTGCTTCCAATCGATCTCCATGAACCTAATGACCTACCTCGCCCGTCAGAGTAGATTCCGCCTCGGATAGTGTTGTGAATGCGTTGATCCTGAACGTCAGTACTTTAGCTCACTCCGTATTGAGGAGGACGATAGTCTTCAATTTTTCGCTGAAATATTTTTCTCTGGTCTCTTTTATTATTTTTTTGCGCTCGCTGGAAACTTGGAGGGAGGGCAATTCTAAAGGTTCGCCTCGCGCTCCAGTGGTGCGCCTGGCGTGGATCTGACGCTGACATGGAGTGGTGGGCGGCGCGCTGGTCGCGACTCGCTGCAATGGTATGTGTGCGAGCGAGCGGAGGGTGAATTTCGCGAAAGGGAGGAGAGAGCACATCCGGGAAGGACAGACGTCTCTGGCAACGGCGGCTGCGGCGACGGTGGTGGTGGGCGGGTACAAGTCTTTGTGGCGTGATGACGCTCGAACAATCGCACTGTGAATTGCTGTCTTTATCTGTAAATGTTTTCTACCGCGATGTAGTGCTTCGTTGCATGTCTAGTGATGAAACGTACTTAGGCATATGTTGAAGATGAATAAAATGTCCGGTAATTCTATTCATGTTGAATTAACGCAATTTACTGTTCATATGTTCGTATTATAACTTGCTAATATTTAGTATACCATACGTAGTTTATGTATTTATTGCCTTGACTATTACTGATTCCACTCTTGAGTTATCTTTCTCTGTTCCGCAAGACATGAAGGAATCTCAAAATTCGTAATCCGGTATTATTCATTCGAATGGGAACGCCAAAGAAATAGTCAATATACGAACGTATTGAACTAATGCAAATTCTAACTATAATGGAGGGTGATAGGCCCTTGCAATAAACTGCCGACACACCTCTGAGAGTTGATACATTAATCGCGTGTTCATTTTCTTCCTATAAAACGCTAAAAATTAAGTTTACTTTCCGTAGTTTCCTCTGTCGCTGAGACGCATATAGGCATGACATCGAGGGCAGAGCGTCGGTGGCGATTTTCCGATGCCGCGCCGCAGTTGTTTTCTTCTTTTTTTATTCCCGTCAGTAGCGGAGACAGACGCGAAGCACCATTGTCGCCGTTGTCGTTCTACGCCGGTAAACGTTTTCTGCGCGTCACAAAAATCTGCGCATTGCTTTTTTTTTTTTCAAGAGTATTGTGCTCTGTTGACCCCGATCCGTGTGCGAACATAAACTGGACGTAAGTGCATTACTAAATATGTGTGAAGTAGAAAAAGGATGCGCATGTATCAGGTGATCAAGAAGTAAAATTTCGTATTTGGTGCTTAGACCTTACTGCCGATCATGAATTGATTTATTTCTGTAATGCATTATTTTCAGAGTTCAAGTAGACAAATCTCAAAATGGATGTGGTGGTATGTACTCAAAATGGAAGAACTGTATTTACGCGGATAAAAAATTCTGTTCTTTTCCATGAAACTAAGGCTTATTATCCGAAATGGATCTAACGAACCAGTTTATAATTAATTATACTAATATATATAATCAACCAACTTATAATTAATTTAATTACTTTAAATGAATATATATTAGATTCCTGTTTTTCATTGTATTCGTAATTAATTTTATAATTAAAATTGTTCAAAGAATTGTTGCCCCGATCAGGAATCGAACCCAGGTTTCCTGGTTTACGCCCAGTTGCCATTTATTCTATAAATTATTCGGTAGTTGCAGAAATATTTTGAATTATGTGTGTGCGTTTCTCTTAATTTTTTCTCTTCCTTCCTTTATCTCTACCTTTCTATCTTTTTTCTATCTCTCTTTATCTTTCTCTATCTCTATCTCTCTTTCATTATATTGTGCATATATGTATATATTACGTGTAAATATTACACACTCGTAATTTTGATTTTTGTTATCACTTATATTTTTAAACCTCGTGTGGATATCATGTGATTTCATGAACATCAATACATGATGGGTGAAATAATCATTGCAGAGCTTTTCTTGTAGCTGGTATCTATCCGAAATATCGTTACGAGACCTTGTAATGAGCAGGAACAACTCTCCGAGTCGCAAATGCATGGTTTTTGGAAAGCGGATGCCAATTTGACGAAACAAGACGCCCACCCGTCTGTCTGCCACCTGGTCGCCTCCGCCTCCGTCGCCGCTCCGTCGACCTGGATGCCCTTGGCCGAAGCGAAATTCCTGTGCGAGGCACAGGAAGTGCGACCGCGCGCGTCTGCTCCCGGGAAGTGCAGACGCGCGCTCCATCCCGGCGCGGAAATCGGTTTTCGCGCTCAGCTCCCTCCGCCGCCGCCGCCGCCGCCGCCGCCGCCGCCGCCGCCGCCGCCTTCGCCGCCTTCGCGGAAGGGCCGCGCGCCCAGGGGACGAGAACAGGGCGCGACGAAGAAAAGCAGGGCACAGCGACATCACGGGTTGTGACGCGACGCGACGCGCTGCGCCGCCCAGCCACCCCATGCCCCCCCCCCTTATCTTCACTCGTCCCAACCCTGCAGTCCCTTTCATCCTCGCTCCCATCCCCTTTGCCATCCAACCCCGCCCGTCCTTTCCCCGTTCCCCTCTCCGGTCTCCTGTCTAACCTCACTCTGTCTCTTTTCTCATTTCCGTCCCGCATCTCCCATTTTCGCCCCGCCTGCTTTTCAAACCCACTCCGTTTCTACTGCCGTATCCTCCCCATCCCCCTTGTACTTCGCTCCTTCTTCTCCGAAGCTAGTTCCCGGGTCACGTACGTCCGGGCCACGCCCATTTCTTGACTCGACATCGCCATATCTTCCCCAAGTCTCCTCCTTCTCTTGCCCACATCCGCTTCCATTTCTGATTGGCACGTTCCCTCCTCGTTCACCCTCGTCCATCCCCCCCCTGACCCAGTCGCTCATTGTTGGCACCGGTCTCCCTGAAGGACTGTCACTTCTAGAATTCCGGCGCTCAGCGCGAGCTCCCCCGCTTCCGCCTCCGCCTCCACAACCACCGTCACGGTTCGGCAGGGATTTTTTAAAAGTTGGAACCTCTATCTCTTAAGGGTGCTCGTAGGTCGACACTGGATCAAATCCAGCGAGGAAGGGAAACCACCAACTCCAGGCATAAAAACCATCCACTGCACTGGAGACTTACCGCCATAGCAGTTGACGTGCCCGAAAACATCAATCAATCGTGAGGGTGCTCGCACAAGTCCGTGACGGAACGGGACGATCTGCATCTTGCACTTTGCAAAAAGTCGGAAGGAGAGATCTGTTGGACACACCCACGTCATGTACCGTCCATAGCGATGGCGTCATCGGCTAGTACATGGGGTCGGGACATTTCCGCCGTTTTAGTTGTGTGATGTGGAGCGAACAAGGATGAGTGAAATGTAATTATGTAGGTCCAGAATGAATAATATAAAAGGATTACTTACATGTAATAAACCTACAATGCGTTACATATTCTTTTATGTAATAGCTCCGTAAATAGTATAGTACAAACTTAATAATTATGTAAGTAATTTATGGTAATAATTCATACGAAATACACAAATATTTGTGAAAATAAATAGTTTCTTTCATATCGTAGTGGAAACACCAAGAAATGCCTGCGTTTAGCATTGTTTAAGTACATATGGCTAATGCAGTTTTATGTATATTTTAAATGCACTTCTGCTACACACTTTAACTGGTTTGTAGAAAAGAGAAAGGGCTCACACGCTCATTTATTGTATACTTCATGCAATTGTGTAAATTTTCTTTTAAACTGTGCAAGCCCTACGTTTTGTATCTTAAGTTTGGTTTCTTCTTGCCTCAAGCAAACTGTTAATCTCTCCTAATGATGAGACATTCTAAAGCATTGAATTAATTTTTCATTATATTCAAAATGGTTTGGATATAACACGTTGAATTCCTCTTTTGTCAGTCTCGTTCAATTTATTCCAGAATCTGGGTTTTCTTCGACTCCCAGCCTTAGCATCTATTATAAACGAACACAACTTGCTTTTTCACTTAACATTATTTAGCCGTCGCGCATCATACAAGGCGCGTAGCAAGGAGCATAACTTATTGCTAAACTTTTCGAAGTGTCAGTCTTGTCTCGGCCTAGGGCGCGCGACTCAAACAAAAACTCCCGTCCCTCCGATATCGTCCGTCAGTGCGGACAGGATCTTTTTTTGTTTCTCGCAGAAGCGGGATTTTGGGTAACATCCCCGTCTTCGTTGCCCCTTTCTGCGAAATCACTGTGTAGGGAGTCCCCCCACTCATTTCTCCCATCTTGGCGGAAGAATTTCTGGAACGAAAAGACTATCCGCTCGTCGCTTCATGTGAATTATTAATTAACGACAATTTTATGATTTGCTAGTCCGCAGTCCGCTAAGCCAGTGGTCTCCAGTCTTTTTAGCTAAAGGGCCATTTCCTTTCTGATGAAACATTAGCGGATCGAATGCTTGATTAATGGGGAAATGACATGATACACAAACGTGTACACATGACATGTAACACAAACATATTACAACTTAGTATGTAACTAATTTTGTAACCAATTATTCAGTAAATTGTATTACAATTACAACGATACTATTTTTACGTTTAGCTGAATGTAGTGTTTGTTGGCAGGCCTTCAACACTTAAGTAACGGGCCGAATTGTAGTTAAAACTAGTATTTTGTTTGGGAGACGCCAGAAATTAATGCACGGTCCGCACTCCACCCCGGACGGGAGGTTGTAGTAGACCGCTGCGCTAAGCGGCGCAGTCGAACGACACTTGTGTACCGGATTTCGGCAGTGTGAAACGCGATGCGATGGGCTTGAAGGGTATCTCCTGCCAGTAGAGGGGACGGCGCCTCGCATAAGGCCAGGGTGTTGGATGTTTCAAACAGTCACCGTCTGATTGTTCTCGCTATGAGATTCACAGTGAAGTCTCAGCTGACCAGAAGAGGGCTAAAGAACTTAGTTCAATTCAATTTAGTTTAGGGTGGTTCACTTCAGTTCGATTTAGTTTAGTTCACTTCAGTTCAATTTTGTTCAGTTTCTTGATGATTGTGTAAGCCACCCTGCAACACCACCTACGAACGTTATACATTTCAGAAATTGTTTATTTTTTCGGATTAGATCTGGAAGCAAGGTGTCTGAACTTTTCCATAGTGACAAAACGTCTTACAAGCCTTTCCCTTTTGGAAACTTTGTACAACTTTCCAAAAATAGTTTACGTTCCGTACCTTAGCGTACCCACCTCACTGAAAGTATTTGTTTTCCAACATTTTTTAAATATATCGTATCATCAAAAACTTTTCAAATCTTTTATAACGATAGTTTTGATGTGTAAAAATAGTGTATTTTTTTCTCCATTGTTGTATTAAAGGATTTTATTCATATGCCTCCAACTTTACGTTGAGTCTTGATGTACTCCATCAACCCTTCATTTTTCATTTTCGTTGTTATTAATGGGAAACAGAAACAATTTACTTGGAGACAAGAGCTAAGTAATTGTCATATTCTTAATAATAACGAATTAAGAACACTACGATACTCGTGTCGTATTCAGTCAATTCAACTCCACTTTAGAATTGTTAATATTCCGGGAAGTATTTACAGTATTGTCGCTTTGGGAGTATTCATAAACCGAAGGAACGTTGCAAATTGCATAGCATTGAATTGCATTGCATGCAAGTGAAGGTCAAGAGTCAAGCATGCAGAAGCCACATGCAGTAGTAAATGGTAATACAATGGAGCGCAAATTGCGTAACGCCAATATGTCGAGCTTAGTGGATTTGTTTGCCACATCCAGCCGTACGGGTGCTCGGTCTATGATTGAATCAAAGAGCAAGCGGCGAGCTTTTGATCCGAGATGCCGCGGAAATGTCGGTTTGTCAACCGTGCAGTTCGAATGTGTACGTCCACACAAAAGGATAGCTGGGATGAATTTAATTTTTCGAATGATCTTGTCTGCACATAACCTATTCACGTCAAAAAGTGTCCCAGTTAGTTGAAGGCGCATCGTTTATACGGTAACCGAGTACGTGAAGGGCTAGGAGGATCGGTATGCCGGATGCTTCGTCCATTGAGTAACAGTTGAAAAACGCCGCGTGCTCCATTCGCTTGCAGATAACGTCGTCCCAGAGCCGACCGAAGCCTGGGTAAAAGCGGCGTTCATCGTTTCTACGAAGCGGCAACTGGGCGCATTTGTGTCTGCTTGCCTTTGCATCGCTTCTCCCCCCCCTCTTTCTCCATCCCCTCCGCCTCCTCCAAACCCTATATCTCCTTCATCTTCTCCGCCCACTCCATCTCCTCTCTTTGCCACGATCTCGTCCCCTCATGTAATGTGAAACAAACATGCTAGAGGAGACCTTCCCCTTGCCTATGCCACTTGTGCTCCTCCCCCCTCCATTCTTCCTTCATCCGTATCATGTTCTGAACTCGTGAAGTTTTAAATTTTAATGCGAATTCTAAACGTCCATTCTGGGATTCTCATTAAACCTATTTTGTATTAATAGGTTAATATAATTTATATCAATAAATTAATATAATAAAATTTTACAACACTGCATATTCATACAAATTTGCGAAAATTGACTTGTTCCTGATATTGTTTATTTGGCACAGAATCTTGGAAATTACAGTAATAATAGCAATATGATAATGTGGAGAAAAGGATACGAGCGTTTTTAGAAAATATATTTTCAATATTACTGCAATAATTTTTTTTTTCAATCCTGCTATTTTATAGAGAATGCACAGAGTGGAAGTCGGCAAAAAGGGAGGAGTGATCGTGAATTCAGTTGTAAGTACAAATCTTACAAATCTAGCGGTCAACCGTAGATTTTACGAAGATTCGAGGACCAATGAAATATCGTGGGGTCTTACGAGCGTCCATCACGTAGAAAAGAGCCTTTTTCTACCTGGCGAATACGGGTCCTGCGCGGTCGAGGCGCACCAGGGCGGATGGACGCCGGGGTTGACCAGCCAACGGGAGCAGCCGCCGTAGCACCGGCTGCCCGCCGCCTGAATTCACTGCGCATTCCGCCTTCGCGTTTGAGAGTTAATTAGCTCGTGGAGAGGCGGCGAGTGGGCGCTCCGCACAAAGCGAACGCGGCGATGGCGGCGGCGGCGGCGGCGGCACCACCACCACCACCACCACCGGGTGATGCCGATGGAAGCGGTCCTCACGCCACGCCGCGCGACGACACCCCTACACACCAGTTTTCGGTTGGAGTGACTGGTTGCGTTAATATTTGTGTATAATAATCTTTACGTTGTTATTAACCTCAACTAGCATCTCTCACAAAAATCTAAATGTCCCTACAATTGGCTACACTCTTCCACCTCTTACTGAACCAGCCAGCAAATTACGATCTAGGAAGCAGCGTCGTCTTCTCCCCCTCCCTCCCCCAGACACTACCACTCTCGTCGGATCACTTAGGGCCCCACTCTTTCAGCAGTTTGACCGCTATTCTAACGCTTCTGTAGTTTGTAGCTAAATAAAGTGCCAACAATTCATGGTATTCTTACAACATTGTCTTACATAAAGTTCCGGTTTTCTTAACTTCATATATCAAGTCTCAATTAATTATCGCCGATTTCTGAGAACCAATTCAGATGGATGCAACAACTCTAGCTTTTTTACGATTTCTCATCGCAAATGACTGAAGTATATATCCCACATTCAGAGTTGAAACTACGCCTGCAAGCGTCACAATATTACTTTCCTAGATTATCTAGATCAGGCTCTGTTCGGTTGCAGATCAAACCCGAAAATGGAAAGGAATGATATATGCGCGAGACGTTGAGCAGCATCGTCAACTCCCAGATGAAGTGTGTGTGTGTGTGTGTGTGTGTGTGTGTTTTCTGTAACGTTCCTGTCTCCGTCGTTCACATTGTCTACTTCAGGAGTTCCTTGAATGCAATAGTATATACCATTGTTCGAGCAACATTTCTCAGCGGGATTAGAGGAACTTCACGACAAACACCTGAATACACATGCCGTATTAATTAGCTGGTAGCATGACTGAATACCTCGTTCCGCCACCTGAATCCTACGCTCGGATTTGCTGGAGTTAGTCAATTGTTATGCGCCCTAGTTTAGAATTTCCTATTGTTCGCCAGTGCATAATGAAGAGGGAGTGGTAGAGAGAATGGTGTAAAGCTATTTCGTGGAAATTTTCACCAACATTTATTGCTTATTTACTTTACAATATATGCCAAAATATTTACTTTTACAAAAGAGAGAAACTTTGAATTTGCGATTTTCTTTTTCATTTAAAATCATTGGAAAAACACTTGCTTCTAATGTGTTTATAAATTAGTGTATTAAAAGCAAAAGAGTAAGGATTGATTCTTTTACATGGACGGTACAGGTCAGTGTCGTTTGACAAAAACTCGATTACACAATTTGATAATTGTCGTCTGACATATCTCGAATGAACTTAGAAAGGTTTGCATTTCCCTAAGCTGCCTTTGGATTGACTATTTACGATTTGCCTGCTGAATACTACGCGCCAGTCAAATGAGATTTACCTACACACTATTATTCATGAACTCGGTAATGTAGACGAGTTTTGCGAATACAATATAATCATCCTTTCAAACGTCTTCATAAACAGTTAAATTATACATCCTCTCAGATCAGTACTGGCACTCCTATTCCATTTTTTTAGAAACTTAATTTTCGAAATAGCATTGCGAATACAAGCTCAAAACTGAATTCATGGGAACGAAAATTGAATTCCTTACTCGATCAATCGGAACGAGGGCGTGGAAAACGTCGTTTGCGAAAACAGAAAAGTGCCTTGATTCAACCTAAGCATTTTCAGACAATATTGAATTATCAGGACTAAAAAAAACTATATAGTTTTATGGACGGTACAATCTGCAGATAAATAATAAAAAACGGACAAAAACAAGGTTATTTCTTGTGAAACAACAAACTTAAATAAGTAAAGAATTACATGTTCGTGAATAGGTGACTAGTGCTCACAGCTTAATATTAATTTAATTCTGTTCCTGCGAGAAAATAATGAAGTACGTGAATGCAAAATATAAATTTGTATTTCATTTTGTGAAAATTTCGCGAAAATACTCGTATGTTTAATCAGTGGCTACCCAAGGGGGGTGGAGACTCGTGGAACTTCAGCCCCCTCCCCAGAAGCCAGAAACATTAAAATTTTAGCTTTAAGTAATTTTCTGTACTAAATTCGTAAATTTATGAACATGAACTATAAGTCAACAAACAAAATACATTTTATATTCAGCATAAATGAAAAATTCTTTACAGGAATACATCAACTTGGCTGTACATTAAACCTACACACACACACACCGAGAAAAATTCTGGGTGCAACTCTGTAGTTGATGGATTCTCTTCTCGGTGGTGTCACCATAGAGAAAAGATGTTCTTGTATGGTTGTATAGTTTCACGACACTCCCGAGCTCTGGAAAGGGAGTTTTGGTGAAGGTCGCCCCCAAGAACTAATCACAAGAATTCCGTGCGTCTGCTTCTGATTCTCCGCAAAGACCACGGCTGTTTTGTGGGCCGCCAGCGTCAGCCAGTCCCTTTGGGCGGCGCGGCGCGGCGCGGCGCGGCATGGCGCGTCGATCCGAGCGCGCGATCCGGAGGGGGAGGCCCGAAGGCTGGGCAACAAAAAAGCGCTTGTTCTGGCGAGCAGCGGCCCTCCCCTCCCCTCTCCCCCTTCCCCATGTGTCTCCGGGACGTCAGCGCGGCCGAACACGCTGCCCTATCTGTGCGTGCATCGCCGCCCGGGCCGCGCCGCGGAAGATCCAGAAGACGACGTTCGAATGTGAAAACATGTTTGTGGCTTCCTGGAGGCGGCCGTCCCGCCCCCGCCTCGATCCCTTTGCCACGCCACGCCACGCCACGCCGCGGCACGGCGCTGAGCGGTTTGCAACCGTCGGGTTTGGTTTACAGAGTTACATATATATTTGTGTGTTCGTGTGGCATGTATGTTTGTATAAAATACTAAAATCAAAATTGTCACAAAATTACAGTTGTGAACACATGTAGGAGTGTGTAGAGCCGCGGACCTTCTTTTCTAGATAGAGCATGTATCAAGTAACTAGTTCCCGAGGGTATTTCGAAGGAATATATACTTAAATTTGCTGTTAAAAAATAATGCGAATAAAAATTATTTTTGATATCACGTTTTACTTTTTTCGCACGTAGTAGTTTTCACCTATAGATATATTTCACGCGATAGATAAAACACAAAATGCGCCTTCTGTGATCAGTATTGGATAGTTGTATTGTACTGAATATTTGAATTTGAAGATTCTTATCATGTATCTTGGGCAGGTCCCCCCAGTTGCATTCGTGAAAATATTGCAGATATCTGTAAATTTCTACGTTTTCATTATTCATCATGGATATGAGCAATACACGTAGTACTTATTCCACAGGTTCCGTGCACATGCGTTACCTTTTTAGCCTCCCCTGCAATCTGACTCTGTTGAAAGTATTGGACTTTTGCTCCCAGGCAAAGAAAATAGAAGTAATATTCTCATTTGGAGAAGGTCATGTGCATATACGAAGCAAATACTTCTCTATTTGTAATCCTTAGGAACCAGAGCTTGGCGCCGAAGTCCTCTGCGCCATTAAAATTTCGTTCGTACGATGAATGCAAAAGGAGGCATCACTTTGAATAAAATAGTTGTCGCGTTGGACTCGACTCGACTCGACTCTCGCGTCCCGTATTTGAATGCCATCCATAATGCCGGTATTCATATAAGCGCAGGCGCCTGGTGCACCAGCGGCAGCAAAAGCCTCTTGGCTGAGATTGGAGTATCAACTCGGAGCCGAATGTGAGACTTTTTATCGTCTTCTTAGGTGCGAAATTGTGAGCCCTAGATACCCCATCCGCCGTGCAAACCATCACCCAAGTCCTCTGACATCGTTTACGCTCAGAGTATCTTGAACTCATTTAACTAATATCTATTTCTATACACTGTTGCAATCTGGGAAAATTGAATGCCCCAAACAACCCTTCACCCAAGTCATCGGACATCATTTATGCTCATAGCATCTTTAACCCATCCCTTTAGTACTCGATTCTACTTTCGCAAAACTGCAATATTGAAGCTTGACTTGAAACTGCACATGCCTGCACGGGTTCTCCTTGAGGAGCTTCTCCGTCCTATATTAGACCTCAGATTGTCCAACGTTTCCCAAATCAAAAACTCCTCAGTTCATTTCTGGTGCGCTTTCTAGAAATAAAACCAACGTATCGCGTCCATACCTTCATCTACACTGATGATTCCTTCAACAATGCCAAAGTATAATGCGTTTGAATTGTCATAGCGACACTCGCTGCTTCCCAATCGACTCTTCGTGCACAATCTATACTGCTGAGAAATGCGCGCAATAGAAGGCAGTCAAATACGTTCAATATGCTTCATTTCAGAGAGTTGTGGTTTGAGAGATTCCAAAACAGCACGAGTCCATCTCCTCCTGTTCTTGAGTCACCCTGGCAAGAAATATCCGACACTGAGTACATCCTCCAAGACTGGATCATTATAACTTGGTTTTCTGTTGTGTCCGTGGCCTCAAAAGACTAACTAGTAATGATATAACTTTCAAGGCAGCAATGTTGAGCTCAAAGAAGCCAGGTAGTCAACCTTGAGATTCCAATGCGTAGTATCAAGCTTTTCATAAAACGTTTCATTTTCAGTGCTTGGCAGCGTGACTAAATGCAAATTTTGAAGACAGACTCCTAAACTTTAAAGGATGAAGAATTCCCGAAAAAAAAGCTCCTAAAGCTTCCTCATCTTCTGGTACTAGGCGCGAGGAGACGATTATTCCACGCTTTCTGACCGGTCATTGCCACTCTTTGCACACATATCTTCTCCACAGAGGCCCAACCCCCTATTCGCGATAAACGCCGAACGTACCTTACCGTGGAGCAAGCTTTCGTACATTACTGAAAGTGAAAAACTGCCACCAAAGGCATCGGCCTCCTGCCTCTCTAGCAAATATATTTGATAACGATGAATCGTCGGTCTCTGCAAACGTAGTTCCGTACGAAAAAAAACAACAACTGAGCTTATAACCTAATTAAAAAGAGGAGGGTTATGTTAACATGGCTTTTATTTATCAAATGTTAGTAGTGTTTATCAGGCACGTTTTTTGTTTGAGCTCTCATTTAACTACCAGTTGAAAATAATTTTTAATATGTATATGTAATTTAATTTTTTTGCGCACTTGCGTATTTTCAAAAGGTTTTAGCTTACCACCGTCACGGAGATGGAGTTCTGAACATCATTTTATGTGGATGACAATGCCAGTGATCTTAGATATTGAAGCGCCCTTAATTCTTGATCATCATCATCATCATCATCATTTTCACCATCTTCGTCATTGTGCCCGCCCGGGACTGACCGCCCTGTCCGAAACGCTCACCACCCCCTCTGCCAATTTCGTACGAAACCTAACTCTGCGTGAGAATTGGCGAGCGTCCCACGCGCCTGCGCGCCCTGACCGCCGCCCGGCGCGTTTCCGCCCCACTCCGCTTCCCTCCTCCTCGCTGCCCCACCCTTGTCCCGGTCTCGCGTTGGCGCTAAGTGGGAATTAGCCCGTATTTCCGGCGGCGAGTATGGATGCGCGGACGCGTGAGAATGCGAGGGACAAGGAACGCCGTTAGCCCGGTCGCGGTTATCCACGGGTGGATTAATATCCTAAGGGCCCCTATGCATTGCCAATCTGTGGGGCCCGCCTAATGACGTTAAAACATTGGGAGGAAAATATCAATATGAGTGTGAACATAAAACTATAATATTCGTGTTTTAATATTAAAATAATAAATACGGTAATAGTAATTTAAAATCATTATCATCATTTGTTTTTTTTCGGAAAAAGTTTTAAAAAATGTGTTATACATATTTTAAAATCAAAATTAAATTTACTGTTTTTTTGTAACGTATAAAACGGGTGAAATTGTTTCAAATATTTATAACCTAAAAAAAATCAAAATCATCGGGGTTTTCTATCCATCGACATGGGCTTACTCTGCTTATGTGTTAATACGGCGGTTATCCCCGCCCCTCTCAATGCCCACCTCGTCCTCTTAGTTCACGCGAGATTTTTCCAAACTGTTTCGGTCGCAGATCCCAACGCAAACATCATTAAAATCGTTGCCCCCCCCCCTCCCCCTAGTAACAAACTTCACATACTCAAACTATGGTGCGATATATATAGTTCGCGATATCAGATCTTCTACTAGATTTAAAAAATTAAGTTTTAATCGATCTAGTTCGTGTATGCAACAGCTTTCTTTATCGAATTTGATTTGCTTTGTTGAAATTGACAATGTAAGCACAGCGAAGTGAAGTTTTCCGTTGTTTCAAACAAATACGTGAATTTCCTTTGTAAATTACTTCTGACGTGTAGCCATACTAAATAATTCTTATCTATTATTAATTATTACTGCCTATTAAAATTGCATGTATATTTCAAATTAACTAACAAAAAATAATAATTGAATTAGTATGCAGTGGTGAATTTTTAGCTTTTGCGGGCTTCCAATATTTTAAATTTAAACTGTTGACTCCAGGGCTCGTTACCGACAACTTTGGGAATGGCTGGACTGTGCGGTGGCGCGACAATCCTGGACCTGCCCACACGACGTGTTCCCGCGCAATTAAAATTTAATCGCTCGCGTCGAAAATGTTATTTGGTAGTGTGGAAAATAAAGTTAAAAAAGAAACGCTTCTGTTAGCGACCGAAGAAAGTGACGTGGAATCGCTTCTTGCTGGGCGTCGGTTGAAAAGCCGCGTTCTATTGCGGTAGAAAGGACGAAGAAACCCGATGACTGCGTTCGTTCGGAAACAATAGGGCATTGTATCGGGAAATGCCGGCTGCTGAAACCTCAGTGCCACGCGAAGTACAGAAGTTGCGCTGGCGGCGAGGCTGCAGCAACATAATGAGTATATTATTTCGATATTCCGCTTTTAGAAGCGAAGATCTTTCACAAATAGAATCACGAGCTGGCACCCCGCTGTTTCTTCGAATGAATCTATGCATTCCACAAGCCACGTGTATCCGTTCACACCTCATGCCATTGTAATTCCCGATTGCCCGACGCTCGGTGTGTTGGGAATGGGGTGTTTAAGCGAACCTGCGGTCACTGAATGCGTGCTACCTTTGTACCGTGAGTGATTGGTTGCTGAATCCTCTTGTTTTGGACATGGAAGATGTATTGCCAACATCGCTGAATATTTGAGAAGCTGTCTGACGGGAAGCGAGTTTTTGAAATGCTAAAGAGGTATCTCGGCGGATGTTTCTTGAACAAGTTAATGATTTTATGAAAACTTATTGACGCAGATAAATAGTCTTGCGATACAGTTATTATTACCAATATATTCACGTTTGTTACCATCATAGTTGGTTCGTTATTATGAACGATTTTAGCATTTTTACGTTGAAGAAACCTCCACCTACTCTTTTATTGGTTAATTTCGAAAATCCGGACAATTAGTTAATCCGGAAAGAGACCGACCTCATTTAATTCGGATTATCGACGTTCTACTGTACTTAAAACTTTGCATAGACTGTTGTTGGACCAAGTTAATTAGTCCAGTTTCTTTTCATCCTTCCTGATGGAGATTTAATTTTTAATAATGCCATGCCATCTAATAATGAAGGCGGTGTTTAATTTTGTTATTTATA
The DNA here is from genome assembly GCA_017312745.1 of Gryllus bimaculatus. Taxonomy (NCBI): domain Eukaryota; kingdom Metazoa; phylum Arthropoda; class Insecta; order Orthoptera; family Gryllidae; genus Gryllus; species Gryllus bimaculatus. The sequence goes on along the minus strand of BOPP01000088.1, from coordinate 569,600 downwards.
TTTTTTATTATGAGCAGAAACATTTTTAAACTTTAATCTGTATAATTATTAACTAGTTGCGTAGTCACCATGACGCCACACTACAAAATCACTGTATTCTTACGTTCAGGTGATTTTTATGTACGAGTAATGCTATTTGTTAGACCCCCGTTACCCGAAAACATTTTTTGTGACAAATCCAATTTTGCGGTTATATTCTTTCAAACTGTTAGTGAATTCACCATACCTTTGCAAAGAAAAAAGTATTTGACCTTGCAAGTAGGTTTGCGTGAAAATCTCTTATTCTCTGATTTAAATGAATACTTTGCATGCGTCTAAGTAGGTTAGGTTTTAGTCATGCCTGTTTAGTGTTGCAGCAATGAATACTTGAAACAGCACATATATTATCTTTGATGTAATAAATATTTATTTTCCATGAGGTTTGAGTATTCCAATCTTATCTTCAATAAAACTTCATTTATTTGCAGCTTATTTACAACCGCTTTCCTCAAACCACACCGCGTTTGTGACGCAGCTCGCAGCACTGAATTATCATTTCGTACTCTGCTGCCCAATTGTCGGCCGGGCTGCATACCCAGACGTCATGGTCAGGCGCTGCAGTGAAACAGATTTAGTGTGCTTCTAATGCCCATTCGCTGCGAAACACCTAGTGGTTACGATCCTGCACCTGTGCCATGAACAATAAATACCTACTCGACTTTCTGTTCTCCTTGCTTCGCGTTTATGCTTCCCGGTCTTTATTCTGTCTTTCAGACAAATATGTATTTCCATATCCCATTATTTTGGAGTGGACAGAACTCAAAAGTAATTTTAAAAAGTTTCATGGTTGAAATTGTTGTCCAATAGAATGGCACCGGTTGTCTAATGTGTAATATCATTTCTGACGGAACGTGACGGAACGGCGTTCCGGTACCTCAGAAATAATTATTGAATGAAATTTTAAATATATAACTATTTCTATTAAGTGAATAATTAAATTGGGGCGCGATCCGGGACCTAAAAGTGTATAAATCAAGCACTGTGTAATATAATGAATATATATGAATTTTTATTACCAGTGTTGCAGAAAATCTCAAATAAAATAATTCCATCTACATATATTTGCGGATAAGTGAACAAATAGTTTTTCTTATGACACCGAACTTGAGATAGAATGTAGAATGAAAAAAAAGTTTTTATATTCTTGACGTGAAACAATATGGATACATCTGAAGACTACGTGTGACATATACGTAAAGATGGGAGTAGAAAAGGAAAAAGCAATATGAATTAGGCTCGGAAAGAGAACTCAAAATGAGAGGGCTAATAGAAAAAGCGAGAGCTTTAGAGAGGTTCTGTTCAAGACAAGAGGGTATATATTGCCAGACTTTGTCCGGCATTCAGCATATACACTAGTGCAGGATTCTGTGACGGTTGTTTCGTGTGAAGTTGATAGAAGTACTAATTTATTCATGTGGCAGTACTGTACTAGTACTTATTTCGTAATTTACGCGTAGCGGCGAGTAACGGGATTCGGCAGTTGGACGAGGAAGAACGGCGGGTTGCTACGAGGGAGAGCGATGCGATGCTGCTCTCCTCCCGTGTCACACCTGCATGTTAAGCGTAATAATTAATGGGGGCCTGTACGCGAAGGAAGATTTGTGCATGTTGAGAGAGGAACGGCCGCAAGAAGAGATGAGAAGTTCATTTCCTGATTTTTTACTAGGCTCGATAGGTTGCAATCTGTGGTCTCAAATGATATGATATTTGAGTCGTTTAATTTTTTTTTTAAATTTTAGTCACATTTTCAACGATTGTTTTAAATTATATATGTTGAGAGGGAGTCGGGGAGACCTTGTGTGGGCTGCACACGTTTATACGGCACTGCATAAACTAACCTTCGGACACGTTTTGGCGGTCAGTATTTACAGTTGGCCTGCACTATTAGTTACAGTAGTGCTGTGCAAATTCTATTGAAGTACCGAATTAATCCTGTGGTAGTGCTTTGCGTAATGAGCGGTGGGAGTGCGGAGCGCGATTGCGCAGCGGGGAATGGCGGCGCGCGCCCGCCCTCGACGGGGCGTCGTTCGGGGTGCTCGCCCCTCGCGCCCTCTCGACGCCTTCGCTCTCCGACATCCTCCCTCTCTGTCTCACTCTCTCGAGTTCTGTCTCGCGTTTTCGCTTCCAGCCAGTGATCACGCTTCCCTCGATCGAATTTGTATTCTGGGCTTTTCTGATCGTTATCCTTTCATTATCATTTTTGCATTCCATTTTGCTTCCATTTTTTACTTTATCCTATCTCATTCCCCCTAATATGTATTTCTCTTTCTTGATTCCCACTGGTTTCCCTTCTCGTTTCTTGTTTTCTTTCTTTTTTTTACATGCATGCCTTTCCTTTGCTATCCATCCTCTATATTTTGTTCCTTCACCTCTTCTCGTTTCCTTCTTTATCTTTTTATCCCTTCTCATCTTCTTATCACTTTTCTTCTCCTTTTCTATTTGCTTTTTTATTTTCTTCTCTTCTTTCTCTCCCTCTTTACTCCCTTTGCATTCTCTCACCTTCCTCGTCTGTGACTAAGCGTCTGCGTTGAGCATCGACCTGTAACAACACATGCATCCTCGTAGTACTAGACGGGCTTTCAGCGTTCTGCGAACTCCTGCGAATTTAATCATTTCGCTGGGAGCGCCGCGCTCGGTGACGCTCTCGCCGCCGCCGCCGCCGCCGCCGCCGCCAGCCGTTTCAAGTTCATTTCGCCGCCGCCGCGGCGCGGCGCGGGGGTGCGCTCTTGCGCGAAAACCGTCGCTGGCGTTCGGAAGGACGGGAATTTCTCTTGCCTCTTCGTTTTTTCATTAGGTTATTAACTTCCGAGAGAAACGTTTGCATCTGGCGTTTATATTGGATTCCCAGAGACACATTTTTTCTTCTTTTTTCTTTGGGAAATATTTTTCCATTAAAGAAGTACCTATTTTATGATGATGTACACTTTATCTACAAATGGGAAAACTGGTGTTTCTCTGTCATCCGGAAGCACATGGCACTTGAAAGTATAAATATACATTAGTTTATTAAGATATTTCATTTGTACATTTCGTTAGAGTAAGATTTTAAACAATTTAAAGCTTGATAATATTAATAAGCAGTAATAGTGGCTGTATATGGGCATACATTTATTTTTTTCTATTTATTTAGCGAGTGAAACATCATCACCAAAAGGAGGTTACGTCTCATACGTAGGTTCCGTTTGCCGTTTCAGATGGTTCAAAGAGTGCCGGAGATTTGCAGATTTCATTAGTGCTTCAAGAAGTTTACAGTAATTTAGTATGAAAAACAACACAATGAAATTAGTGAAAAATAACAAATTTGCATGCACTACATTTACGGGATTAAAAGATATTTGACGCTCCTGGGCACAATACCTGTTAATCATTTTTAGAAATTAATTTATTTGTTGTTAATGCAGTTAAAATAATGACACATTTTTCAATGAGATATCTCGCAACTCACATTCGACATTATTTACTCCTTGAATATGCATTTCCCCACGTAATATTAAACAATTAGTACAAAAGCACATAGCACATTATACGTCCGTGAGAAAATGTCTAAATACATCTAGTTTATTGATGTAAAGTCTCCGTAATTCTGTGACCCGCTCTGCACTAGACCGAGACTCTCGCTTTGTCCATTCATTCTAGTTATCTTGCTCTTCCTATTTCAAAGTAGAATTCCCTGAATGTTTGTTGCTTTGTGATAGTATTCTGCGAGGTCCATTCCGTCACGTTTCTATAAATGTTTTGGTGTGATTATTTGTTTTTAGTAGTCTCTCGTGCGTGGTAAGATTATCGCAAAGTTAGTCTTGTAATGAATAGTTGCGACCCCCGATAAACTGACATTAAAAAGCTTTAAATCCTTTTCAATAAATTGAAACGTTAATACATTCCTTTTCTTTTCCGTCTCTGCATAGTCGTTTCTGCGAGACAATTTTCTCGGAATTGCCAGATGGCTGTGCCAATTTCTGCTTTTCTCTTAATCTTTAGGTGTATTAGTGGCGTTGCTCTACAGTCTTCCAAGCTTGATTTTTAAGAATAATAGAAGTTTTTAGGACACCTGAATCGTTGCAATTTGTTTGTATAACCAAGTGCTGTAGTCTTACGAAATTCGATGAAATTTCCATATTCCAGAAAGTTTTCTGTTTTAGTAAGAATCCGCTTAAGTATTCTTGATGAACAGCCGGACACATCGTAGCTGCCATTCAAACTACTTTGAAAACAATGCATCATTTTTTAATTAACTAAAGAGCAAATTAAAATAGTTGTCACAATGTTATTTCTCCATTTTTCTTGTTCTTTATAATGGCTATTCGGCAATGCTTTATAAGGCAATTCGGCATATATATATATATATATATATATATATATATATATATATATATAATAGTATATATATATATATATGTTATGTTCGAAAAATAGTTAAAGTATCGTGGCATACTGCGGGAGAGAAGTACAATCTCTGCCCAATTCTGACGTTTGTATGATTGGATATTCATCATTATATAACCATGTGGAAAGGACCGCTACATTGTTTTTTTTTTTTTATATAGGAGATTATATATTTTTGAAAAATGTTAATCTTAGTTCTGTAACAAATAACAAATGCTACAGAAATAATTCTATGCAAATGTGTGTATAAATGTTTCGTATTTAATTTAAATCTCAGTTATTTGCTCGATCTATTATACGAGGAACCCTTCTGTATAACCCCAGTTGAGAAAATGCTGTGTGGCTGCGAGGACGGCACCTCCCAGTGCAATGAACAGCTGCACGCTGTTCGACGCGACGCCAGTTCGGATTCGGCAGACGTCCACCGTCCGCGCCCCCGCCCGCGCCCCCGCCCCCCGCCTGCGCTCCCGCTCAAAGTTTCCATGGCGCGACGGCGTTTAGCGAGCGTTGGCGCGGAACAGCCGTGCGTGCCAACGTGTGGTTCCCCCGCGGGGAGTCAGGTGTCGCATCTTGCCGTGTCAGCGCGGTTTCACCCCGCCATTTTAGGTGGACGGCTTGGGTCAGCGATGAAATACCGGCTGCAATCTTGCTGCATGGTAACTTAAGTAATTCAGGAACGATGTTTGATGCCCCCAATTAATTTTATTAAATAATCGTTGCATATGCTATGTGTTATGCATACACACACACACAATACATATAACTATTTTATATTTAATATATTTTATTATTTAATATATTTTTATATATTATATATTTTTATATATTTTTATATATATATATATATATATATATATTATATGCAGAAGCAGTTTTTTCATTCTTTTTAGGAGACATTAAAGCCTCGAAGCAAACTGCATTTCTCCTTTCAAATTGCCAATTGTAGCATATTTGCGTTTAAACCAAGAATGTTCGCTATTTAAATATTTCTTTATTTTACGTATATTGTATCATTGACACTTCCTCTCTTGAGTCATGATCGGATCACAATTTTCTTGCATTAACTGCAAGAAGGATTCAAGAGCAGAACCGCGCGTGTGCCGCGGGCCCGGTGGTTTAGTCCTCGGCGCGACCTGGGAGCCACAATGCGAAGGCGCTCGTGACGAAGCGTCGTGGGTGGAGAGAGATGTGGCGTCGCGGGTGTGTCTCGTCGTTACTCAACCAGTCAGACCGGAGACGGTCCGCCGCAGCAGCATCACGAGCTGTCTCTAATTCTCCTGCAGTAGGTAACAGAATTAGTGTTCTGTGTTGAATTGAATGAAAATCGTATTTTAGCGTACTTGAAAGTTCGAACATAGTTTTGTACATTATACTTGTAACTATATGAAAGAACATGACAATGCGTGTAATCGAAAGACGGTATTAGATTGGGGATAGCTTTGCCCACAGTCTCAGCTATATCTTTCGTTTGCAGTTCGCAGGCTCGGCCGAAGGCCGATGCTGGACCGCACGCCAGACATTGAAGTTTGTGTGACACGGCTGTTTTAGTGATTGTGCGATTGTTGTTTGATGTGTGAATAGTGTGATAGTGAAGCCAAAGTGTAATTTAATTGTAGTGGAATTGGTTTATTGTTTTGACATAATTTTTTGCGAGCAAAGTTTGACATACCGATTTCAATTATAACGTAGGGAGTACTTGCATTCTTTATAATTTTAAGTAATGATATCTTACGTCACGAGTATGAGATTGTTTCGAAAAAATCACAACCACCAAAATATATAAGGAAATTGTATTTCTGAAATGTAGAAATTCGTTATATGCCAGTCGAGCACCGTAGAACGTTCATATACAACCACCAAATCGCACCCACTGCCGGGTGACCAGTCAGTGGCCATGTGTATACGGGATTTTTTTGCTGAACACGTCCGTGTCTCCCCCTTTTCATTATTTATGAACCACCGTTTGAAGTGACGTGCTGCTACTGATAGAACATCTAGTCTACCTTCAAAAACTGGATATAAATGACAGTGAAATAGTACTACATTTTACGAACAGTCTTGTGTTGGTGGAGTTCATTGCGTAAATGAATCTGAAAAATTGTTCGTTATCCGAACATAATCTCTAGCGAAATGTTCGTTGTCCATTTAGTATACATTTTGAAATACTTGTTGACCTATCATCCTTTGTGTCGGTAAATCTCCATAATTATTCCTTCTTCATGCTTCATATAACGAGAATATCGCTGTCCGATCAGCGTGCCGCGGTGCAGTATATAATTCCTTGAATAATGGATTCGATATTCGATAAGGAACAATTAAGGAAATGTAATGAAAATTGCAGTTTTAACCAAAAACCTATTTCACAGTTTTATGGCGATAAAAATCCAACTTTATTTAATTTACTTACTTAAACATGACAACACATGGGTAGATCGCATGTGGCAACGTATCGCTCGCGTTCGAGCTGTCTCTCGCCATGCTAGTTCTGGTATCTCGCGAAGAAGCTTCAGTAAAACCGGCGTCGGTAGTCGTACTCCTTAACCACCCTCCGTGAAGCTTGAGGATCCCGGGATGGGTGACCGACTGTGAACCCCGTATTCTAACGGCGCCGGGACGTTGGCCAATAGGGATAAAAGACATAATAACGAAATGACTGCGTTCAAGGATTACTCCACGTAGAGCGCCGAATAAAAGCGTGGAACATTGTTACGAGATACTGTGTTTTGTACTTTTGAATTAGAAATATCGCCCCAGGATGGCAGTGGCGTAACTATGTTACGTTAGAAATGTTTCATTGTTTTTACTTTCTCGCATACGTACGTATATACGGATGAATACATGTAGCATAGAGATTTTTTTCTCCAGAACGTCCGTCGGTCCGTCCCTCTCCATCTGTGAACACGACTACCGCATAAACCATACGTAGGATTTTATCCAAAATGAATATTCCCAGTTGATCTGGCTCGACTCAAGGCGCTGCGATTTTGGAAAACTTTCTTCATAATTTGGGGTACTTTACATGAAAGCCCCCGGACATTTTCAAAATTTTCTCAAAAACTGTTCCAAATCTTTTCTTTAAACTTCTGGTAGTTATATTGATAAATATACTTTGTAAGATGACATAAACGTTATATTACTCTATTTTTTTTAAATTACAAAAATATAATATTTTTTACTTATCTCTCACGTTAAAATTTTCATTAGCGGCGGTTTGTTCACATTATTGTATTTATGAGTACATGTGCTTTAAATGTCATATAAAGTTTATCGAAAACTCAAAAGTTTTCTGTGAAAACGAACGCAAACTTCTGCATTTTCAGAAACGCTCAATCGCAATTTTCTCGAAAACGACTCCAACTTTCATGCATGTTGTGCTAATTGCACTCTTTGAGATAAGATTAATTTTGCTGTATAATTTATTATTCAAAAATTACACAAAATGTAATTTTTAACATGTCTCACGCGTCAATTTGCAGTTTTCCAGCACTTTGGAAATACTATTGCATTTGTGATTGGAAGTGCTTCAAATGACTTTCAATCACCATTTTCGAAAACTCAAAACTTTTCTATGAAAAAAAGCTTCAAATTTCGCATTTGCAGTAACGCTTAAACGCTATTTCCTTAAAAACATCTCCAAATTTTTCAATGAAAATTGCCATTTTTACGAGGTTTTACTCTTCTTTAATATTCTTAGGTTAATATTTCTGTTCTACTATTAGTAAACCGAAAAATTAAGGAAATTTCGAAACAATGTACTTGGGACGTCGATAGATGGCAGCTGGCAAAAGCATGTGGTAAAACAGAAAATCTAGACCAGACGAAAGAAATTTGAAAACTAATTAGTACGAGAAAGTCTGTGTCATTTTGTAGCACCATTAGTTTTTATTGTTTGCGAGTCCCTGTGAAGTGTTACAGTAAACGAAATCTTGGAAACCTCTCATATGTTCGGAGGCTGGATAATTTTCTCTCAATTTTTGCGCGTCTTCGAAATTAGTAATATTGCAATCTGATTAATAAATAATTTGATAAGATCGCAATTGATGTGAACAAATTATTAAATGGCTTCCATACCAGATTCCATAATATGTTGTCAAACCAGGTACTAGTCAGCGTGATGTTCAGGCACACTTGACGACGCCGGTTTTGTGCAGCTGCTGCAGGTTGAAGTCACGAAGTGGCATTTACGTTTTTCATGGCTCTTGAACTTCACATGACAGACGCATGTTAATGCTCCGTTCATTTCGATGTAAATTTGCTCTTTCTAAATTGTTTTTTGAAGTCATAGCAACGTAAAATGTTCGCAGCTTGCCACATCTAAATGCTGAAAATAAGCTTTGTATTACTTCGCGAGAATAAATGAAAATTTGATTTAAATAAGATGAATTTGATTATTTGAATAAGATGCCTCCTGTATGGAAACTTTGGTAAATGCCCAAAGCATTCCAAATATGCCTTAAAGATGTACGATCACAATTAATTGATATATTAACTGGAATTTTCTAATTGATGCCCTGATGCGTTATTGTGCTATTTCCTGTGAAATAGAAACTCGCATGATCTAGTCTGACGTGAAAAACGGTAATTTGAAAAAGAAAAATAGAACGAGTGTTCTTACACGATTAAGATTGTGGACACATGTGGAAGGTACTTGGACAAGTTATAAGCGCGAGTGATAAGACCAAAAGCCGTGTGCGTCCAGTGGACGATTTGAAGCAAATATATTATCTGTCCTATGTGGTCCCAGTTCTGTTTCACTTCTCTCTTCCCTCAGCAATTTTAAATTTTTTATAGAATTTCGAACACCCTTATTTACTTCACGATACGGTGGCATAGCGTCGAAATTGTGATAGGTGAAAACTGAAATTCCTTGGTTTCGGAAGTTTATGCAACACTGAAAACTTCCTGAAAACTTTAATTTTAATTAGAGGGAAACGAAATTAAGTTGCTGAACCTAATTTTGACTGAATCATCATATTCTCTAATCTTGTGCCGCAGCATAAGTTAGTCTTACTAGCTCTGTACGCGATCTAAAGAAGGGCGTTAAATATTTTATAACCAAGAGTTCAGAGGTAGAACTCATTTTAAACGTGCATTATTGTTCCTAATACGGCTACGATGAGTTTTGGTGGGGAGGAGAAATATTGGAGCTTTTTTTTGTTGGGAATAAATTGTGCAAAATTTGAATTGTGCAGAATGTGAAGCTATAATATTTACTTTTGATTGTTAACATCACTGGGGAAAGTGTTCTAACAGGAAGTTTTTTAAGCACCAAATATAAAATACAAAAATGAAAATTTACTCGCTTTCTTTTCTTTTGTTTGTTTCTGTTTCCACATAATGTTTTGAATGGAAGGTGTGTGAATAGATTACAGTGGTTTACTTTCGTCAGAACTGAACATAATTAATGTCCTACATTTCATGAAATCCCATGATTAAAAATAAGAATATATAATATTGCTCTTCACGAATTCCTCACGTGTGAATGGAACATGTACTGTCAATCTCTAATATGTCTTCATGAAACCGACATAAATAGCGAAAATAGCCTCTCATAATATTGAGGTTCTAAAGATCGTTCACATTGTGTTTAATATCGTGTCATTTCATTCGAAATATACGGATATTTTGAGAACATAATTATGAAACCCAGTGTATTCATTTTGTGTCGCATCATCGTAAAACTAGAAACGAGCCAGCCACGAGATCAAAGCTTTTATATTGGGAATGAAGATCTGCACTTTTTTGCTTTTCGCTCTCATGTTTGATTTCATTTCTCTCCCTATATTCACTATTTAAGTATTCTTAGACCTCTTGCTTCGTTTTATTGAATATCTATTGTAGTATTATTGACTATTGCATATTCAGATTCTGTTTACAATTGATGTAATTACTTCTTAAAGTGTACCCTAGGGTGTTTAAAATCTCAAATTGTCGCGTGCATTACTCTATTGGCCTGACTACAGAACTCCCGTTAAGTACGACAACTTGGGTTCTTTGGAGTAGTGCCCGATTTTGAGGGGCCCGCGAAAGACGGGTTGTCTGCAACGTCCAGAACGTCATCCGGATGTAGGAACCGGCTTCCGAACTGAAGGGTTCCACTGTCCGGCCAGTCGCCCTCTGAGCCGAGCGCTGCTGGTTGGCGGCGCGTGTGACGTGCAAAGCCCAAGTGGGTTTTCAAGGCTTTTCGACGCGCGTGCGCGCGGGGGCTCGACAGCAGGCGACTCTGCGACCGGCGCTGCGGCAACGCGCGGCCGGAAGCCGTTGAGCGCGCCGTCGCCCCCGACGCCCCGACGCCGCGACGTGACCGCACGGAGAGGCGCGTGCGCGGGAAGGCAGGAGATGGCGGAGGCGGAGTGAAGGCGAACGAACACCGAGGTGGCGGCCTGTCGCCCGGTCGCGCTGCTGTTCGGCGTTGGCTCGAGTTTTGTTCCGTACGCGTCGGGTTTGCAATTGCGTGAAGTAGCTTTCAAGCTAGTGCTTCAAGATAACAATGGTTTTGTAATTTGTATACCGTTTTACCCTAGTCATGAAAATGATGGAATAAAATTGATGGAATGGCGAATTTTGACGGCACTTTTGCGATCGTAAATAACTTCAATTTATTTAATATACGTATATTTGATTTTAGTTCATATTGTTATACATTTTTAATCAGTATTTAGTATTTACTAAATGCTTTACCAGCTATCTATCTATTAACTAATACACTATATAATATATACATATTACTCCTATATACTAACCTAACTATACATATAATCATAACATCCGCAGCAGCGCGTAAGATAGCTTAACTTCCACGAGGTTTTTTCTGAAATCCGACAAACTGCTTTTAGTGCGACCATATGCCATCATTATTATAGTGTCAGTCCCTTGATTTGTTATTAAGGGTGGCGTCATTATTTCATTCATACAGTAAAATTTTTTGAGACCAAGTGTGGGTGTCAACTACGTGGATGAAGATTGTTTTTTAAATGAGGCGATTTTTTCTACTCACTTCCTTACTTAAAATAGTAGGATTTATGTTGTTGTCTGTCATGTTCATTTCTTGGAATATTTGGCGAATGTCGCGGCGGCTCCACCCGAAAGCTCCTTTGGCAATATGCCGGGACCCTGCGTTCTACTCAGAGCGCGCACTACTTAGCCCCCCACGGCCTTTCAGCCAGCAGAAGCTCTCCTTACGCTCAGCCCTCCGCGCCGGCAGCTACGAAGTGTTCGCGAAGGCATCTCCAACCGCCGCGTAATGCTCGCAGAGTAGCGGGCGGTGGGAGGGGCAGGAGGCGGGAAAGCGACATGTACGGAGCACGCACGCGCACCGAAAATTATCGCCTCGGGCACGTCGGTGAGCCGTGGCGGGCGCGACTCGCCCTCCGTCATCTAAAGGGCTGCTTCACGAAGAATTGTGTGCGGCGAGGACGCATTACCCACGCGGCGCCCCGCGCCGGGTGGCGAGCGGCGGGGCCGGCCTGCGCACGGAATCGCCGCTTTCCAGAACCCCTCCGCGCCGCGAGCGCGCTTTCTCGCTATCGGCGTGCGGTAATAATATTGCGGCGGTCTGATCCGCGCCGCTTTTCCGAACGCCGTAGCGCGCGGTTGAAGCGCGGCGGGCGTGCCGGTGTGAACGCTGCGGCCGCTGGCCGCGGCTGCGGCTGAGCGGGGGTTCGGCGTGTTGAAAACGCGGCGTTTCTGACGGGTATTGTTGTGGGTGTGGCGAGTGCGGTGATAACTCTGCGGTGCCGCGCTAGTGAGACCTGCGGTCGGGGCCTGTGTGTGTACTCTGAGAATGCGCGCGTAGGGTTGTTGTATGTGTGAGCGTGCAGGTGTGCTTGTGTGTATGTATGTGTGTGTGTGTGTGTGTGATTTTTGTGCGCGTGTATGAGTGTTCTTGGCTGAGGGTGGTTGCGTGTGTGTGTGTGCGTGTGTGCGCTGGGGGCGGACTCGCTACCCGATTTGCGAGGCGAGGCCCCGACGGCACGCTGTCGCGGCGCCGGCGTGGGTGGTCTTGGAGGTTGGCCGGACCTTGGACGTGCTGGCGACACCTACCGCAGCGCGGTGGGGAAGTAGGTGATACACATTCAGCGGCGCGCTCTTGTGGTAGGGGAGGCGCGTTGGCGCCGGGTTCGCAGGCGGCAACGTAAGCGTGATAATTGCGCGGTAGATAAAGACTTCCCCTCAAATCTGTGCGTCCTGTTCCAGAATGATGCAATTGTGCGGAACAGAAGCTGAGTGAAGGGAATTGGAGTAGAAAGTTTTTGTACTTAATAAGGAAAAAATATTTCAATGAATTCAGGCAATTGTTCTAACCATAGTTTTTTATGTTTTTCGGTAATTGTGGGCGCCTTTTCACATCGGCCATTGTCTGAACACCACAAAAGTAATGGTGCTTGTCGAGGTCTGTTGAAAAGTTTCTTTTTTGTTGCTGCTCTGGTTAACAATCGTGTAGTCGAGTGACCTATTGCTCTTTTCCGCCAGGGTTTCCGTGGGTGAATTCTATTATTTAAATACTTATTCGATGTGCCTAACTATTTACTCCTACCCAGCGTCTTCCCACGGAAGTGCGGCTTGGAGTCGAGTGTCTCAGAGGCCAACGAGCCAGAACGAACATTCCAGACCGAACGACGAGTCGAGTCGTCATTTCATCAGATTAGAGCCGGATTGATCGAGTATGAAATTGACCGCCTGAGACACACCGAAGTCTGGTTGGGGACAATGCACTTGACCTTGGGTCATGTACTGGTCGTTCCGCCAATTACCGGACTGGCTCTATAAAGCGACGGCGATTCTTGATCGGCTGCGGCCTTTCTCGGCGGTTACCTAGGCGCGCCGCATACGCACGTGGCTCCCACAGGAAGTTTTTATTCGTCCGCCGCACGGAGGGCGCGAGGCGGGCAGGGAACTCGAAGAGGAAGGTCGACTTCCAGCCAGAGTTGCCACCTTCCATCGGAAAAGCAAGGAAAGCGATTCAAAGAGTAATTGCGTCCCCAAGTTTTGCAAAACTAACATTTATTTTGAAATTTATGTTTATCACACATCTGCAGGTCTGTCAGTGCATTATTGAACGCGTCCGCGTTTCAGTTAGATTCCCAAAGCAACTAGACCAAGGTGCAGTATGAGCTCTTACTTTAGTTTTTTTTAAATACATAACTTAAAGAAGATTCTCTTGGTTTTCAATATTAAAGAAGTTGAAGATTCGGTTTTATTATTCTGGCATTTAGCCAAAAAATGATGCTCCTCTTTTGGACGTCAAATTAGACAGTACCCTCTTTTTTCTATGATTACCCTAGAGTTCAGAATAGGCCTTCGCATACTTCCGCTGAATTCGCATATTTCCACTAAAGCCGGAGACTTCACCGCTACCCAGATTAATTCTTTCGTATAAAAGGTACATCGGACTGGAACATACATTGAATGGCATTGTGCGATTAGTATTACAGACAGTGTTATACAGTAATACGGTATTATATATCATATGAGGATTCTATCAGATTAAGAAACTTCATTTAATTACAGGGAACAGTTGGTAATAGAATTAATGCTACACATTTGCGTTCGTTCAGATGTATCAAAGTTTTACCGGTTGCATCGTCGTAATACATATTGCAATAAATGTCACTGATAATAGTGCAGGTTTTTTTTCTGTAATATAAATTATTAATAAAATGATATTTAGATTTAAGAATGTTCTTGCTAAATCGGTCATTCATGCGAACACAATACAATACAATTACAATGTGAAATAATGCGATTTGAACCACCGAATTTCATCATGTTGGATCAGACGTAACGGATTGAAGACTTCAAAATGAGAAGCGCCGTTACCAGGTGGCAGTGGAGCGAATCACTGACGGAATAGTTGAATTGGGTTTTTCTGTCACAGATGAAAAACGTTCATAGAATTTGTTGTTTTTCTCGAGATCTTAAGTTAATGAATCGAATGACACAATTCGCAGCCTTGTAGGTGCTGTGATTCTCTCACAATTTTAATTGACTAACATTATGATGTATAGATATGGATGTATGATTCTTGGGAGCGTTATTGGAAGCTACATTTGATTTCATTTTTCTGTAAAAGGAGAATATTTATAAATCGAAGGCTGGGAAACGATTTATACGTTGTTATCTGCGAATCAGACAGTGCTTTATTTATTTGTCTTCACACTCTTTCAGAACTGTATTGCCGGCAATATTAGTGTATGTCCTTGTCCGCAATTCATCGCGTGTAGTCATAAGAGTGGAATTCCTGTTTCGGAAACCGATGACTGTCCGGAAACCGCAAATTCTTTCCTGTGAGTCAGTCTCTAGAAAGGAGCGAAGGTAGGTGTTGGATGGTATTGTTTTCTCTAACCTTTTGTATCCCTCCAGCATGTGAAGTAATGTAAAACATATAACTCCGAAGTATTGAAATAGTCAATATTTTTGTTTTTAAATCATATACTTCACACTTAACTTTCAGCTGCTATGTTTTGAATTTTTAAGCATTCCAATGATAGTCATCAATACTTTTTCGTGAATACATCAGGGAACCTGCTGTCAAATTGCTGACTTTTTATATTAATAAAAAAATAAGCATATTACGTCATGTATGAATTACGTCAAGGTATGAACCTCATGTCGCTAAAGGTCATACCGCGCTTTCAATTCGTATGTATATATTAGTCGATGCCCATAAGTAAAGGCAATATTTAAGCGTGAACTGAGTTTTAGAAATGGAAAGTATAGACTTTCTCTTTTTCATTATTTTGTGTATGAAATGACAAGTCTTCGACACATTTCATACAATGGATATTTACAAAAAATTTAAGGGTGCAATCGGTCTTACGTATTAACATGAATATTTTGGAAGCATTGCTCTTTGATCGATGTCAGCGTACTTGTAGCTACCATTTACATTCTAACACTTCTAAAATATTGCGTTTTGATATGGAATTGTTTCGATGTAGAAATTCTTTAGGAATTGTCCTTTTAATTTGTATTTTGTACTACATTTTTGGTGTGGATAATGGAACTTAAAAAAAATTAGTTAATGTTCACTAAATGTCATGGTATTGAAAATGTATGTTTAAAACTTGAACATCTAAGAACTTGATGTGATCAAAACAAAATAAATAAATAAGAAAATAAATAAGAAAATAAATAAGAAAATAAATAAGAAAATAAATAAGAAAATAAATAAATAACTGCTCATTTGTTTCACTTCTTGAGGTCAAACCTTCATATCAGTATCTTTCACCAAATGGTCGCATATGATTACGTACCTGTTTTTTCATGGGGCTTGTCAATCTATTTTAATGCTGGAGCTTTCGGTCTGTATTGGCCGTAATAGTTTATTAGTATTCTCTGCGTTAATGGCAAAACCGAGCAGGGCAGTTGGGGCGGGGAAGGGATCTTTTTCCTCAGCGTGATCTGTCCATTTAGGAAATGGTTCATTCCGAACGGAATCTCAACTTTGTGGCATCGATTCTAAACATGATAAATGCACTTTTATGATCTTTTTTTAACTGGGTAGATTTAAACAAGCTAAATATCAAACCAACAAAAGATGTGATGTTGAAAATTGGAAATGTTGCCTAAGTTACAGGCCTCTTTAATTGTCAACATACATTCGTTTCTAGGTGTGTGGTGTTATCCGATTTGGTTTATATTTCTTCCCGGAAAAATTAAGTTTTTCCCTTCACGCGACCGCTCTAATAACTTAAGATATCGAGGCAAGGAAATGGAAATTCATTTGCGCCTCGTTGCACGAATTGTTAGCATTAAGCATAAATTTGTTTTGCTTGAAATAATCGGATCTTGAAATTGAAAGTAGTTTCCGTTCGCAGACGTACATTCTTAAGATTTCTTTCGAGTTGATTAGACTGGCGTTGTGCGCAAATGAAATTGAAGTGCTTCCTTGTAATTAACTTTGAGTCTGGGAAGGGAGGTTGCCTGTAGGCTTCGCTTACACTACTTCGGAAAATTGACTTTCATCATCTTTCACAACGATTTTAGTTCTCGACAAAATTCCTTGAGTGAAAGTATGTATCGTGGATTCTATATAATTCGAATTTTCTTTAATGAAACATTTCATATTTTACTTTTTCTTTGTTTTTTTTAATTCTTCCTGACTATGAAAGGTTCTTCTGAATCCTTTTATGAAAATGTCCTGATTTTCCGTGAAAATACTCACTTATTTTGAATGGGAGAGTTGTGAACCCATGCCTTATTAATTTGGAGCTACGTCCGAAAGTCCAGAAACTCAGTTCATTTAAAAGAATATCGATGCAATCGCATGTACTAGTAATATGTCAGTCGCCTAATGTGGTCCTCATAACAGTAACACATTGAGATGAAATTAATATATATTCTGACTCGTGAATAATCGACTCAGAAAATTGAAAATATATCAATGTTACCAATTTTGTACATTAGTTTGTGGTAAATGCATGTATTTTTAGTATGAGTAAGGTTTTTTATAATTTCGAATACCTACACACATTCAATTTCATATAAAGATTTTTTCTGGGACAGCGTGCTTTCGAGAATGCCATCGTTCATCTATCAGTGGTCATGCAAGCTCATCAGATCGTCAGAGGAATATTTCGCAGTGAGACACATCTCCCATTCACCGCCAGCGATGCCTATTCGTTTTCGTATCTACCAGAAATGTATTCTAAATCCAGTCGCTCGCATCCTGTCTGGAACAGGTATAATTTTCTGCAATAAATGGAATGTTGGTGAAATTTCTCTTTCCCTCCCTCCACCACAAGGCGCGAGACGTGTAATAATTTGTTAATTTAAAGATAATTATTCGAAGTATAGAATTGCTACTTTACCGGACAAGATTACAGAGACAAGTACGGGAAGAATGTGTTCGGGTGATAAAGGCAGGCTGTGGTGGGTATGTTACGACCTCGGATTTTCTAATATATTCTCCTGAATATTGCCGTTCAATATCATACTTGCTGCACATATTTCATTGAACGACAAAGAACCACGGTTACCGAACTTCGATAATTCGAATTCTTTGATATCTCTCGTTTTCTTCGTATACTCATAAGCATCCTTAAACATGAAATATGAATTATAAACTTCTAAATACATTAAATTATAGAATATGATAGCTCGAATTTCGATGCATAAAATGCTCGAACTTCTTGTTTCCCTTCGTTATTGGCGATATCTATGTTCCACTGTACCTTCGTATATTCTCGGAGTCTCGTTCAGATACGATTGTATGTAGTAACAAGCTTAATTACAGTAATAAATTACTGTAGTATATGATAGCGTGGAAGAGAAAATAAGTTAACGATCTCAATTTCGTGGGGCATTAAAAGCATATTATGCGGTGCTCAGCCGCGAGCGTTTTGTCGGGCGGAAAACGTCGCAGCGGCACCCCGCGGCGCGAAGCGTTGACGCAACGCGGCGGGCGCCCGGGTGCGTCGTCCCGGGAGCCTGCGGGCCGGGGGATGAGGCCGGCTGGCGGCGACTGGTTGCGACGCAGTGCCGCGCCGCGCCGCACTACGAGGAAGCCGTGTCAATCCGGGTGGCGACTCCGTGGGGGGAGATCTCCCTAGAAAAACAACTTTGTTGTAATACCTCTTATTTTCCTGGAAGAAAAGCCAAATAAAAACGCTAGTTAGAAATTGGTTGTGGCAGCGAGTCGAGCACCTGACGTAAATGAACGTCAGTTGAATAAATGTGTTTTGGATTATTCATGAAATTTTCTTCGAAGCTGGAACATCGTACGAGGAGCAAAATAGCGAAATAGATAAATATAGAAAGTTTGGAAATGGTGTTTTTTCTGGAACATATTTTCTGATTTGTCATTTTTAAATGAATGTAACATTCTTTGATGAGGCATATCTTCGATGTATACACAAAAAGTTTAAAAAGTAGGTATTTGCTTCAAACTACATTGGTATTATTAATGGAAGTAATCTATTTTGTTATGTTGCTCCATATATTATTATTATAGTTGTTGTTACTGTTGTGTTTATTATTTTTACATTAAACAATGCATTCATTACTCAAAGACCAGTCCCCCCCTCCCACCTCATTTAATGTGTATTTATCTAGCAGCGGTCAAACCACCTCACCATGGACGCCAAGCCCTCCACACGGCGCCCCTCGCCTCCGGGCGGGCTTCGCGCCTCTTATGGAGCTTGTTTCCTGAATAGAGGCAATAGTTGCGGCGCGCGTCGCGTCGCGTCGCGTTACGTCGATCGTGGGGCCGCCCGGGGGCCCCCCTGCCACGGAGCGTGCCCACCACCCCAGCCTCAACCCACCCACAGCCTCACCCACCACAGCCTCACCCACCCCACCCCATACAGAACACACTCACACATACACACAAACGCGCGCGCGACCCGCTAGCGCGAGCGGGCACTGCGCTCGGAGCCCCCCGCTCGCGCCTTCGCGTCGCGAGGCGACGCGTCGGGCTGGGAAGGGGACCAAAGAGGGGCGAGGGACAGCCCCCCTCCGACACGTACTCATCTCCCCCTGCCTAGCGTCGCACGGTGGTTTGGAAGACGCAAAAAACGGCCAAAATTATTTTATTTTACGGCCCATTGTTCAGGATTCCAGCACGCTGAAATACGTTTATTCCTTTTCCTTACGTAAACAAAAAGTATATATTATTAACCAAATGGACTCCAAACTGAGAATTTTTAGAAGACCTGAAAGTCGTACATTCGAGACTAGAGAATTTCGCAAGGTTTAATTACCAATTTCTGACAGTTATTAATCTTGGAAATAAATTTTAAATCTCAAATTGTGTATGAAGATGCTATACGATCGAACGCAGTGCGTTGCCTGTTGTTTCGTGGCATCCACCATAAATTGATCAGAAGAGATCACAGACACGGCCTAAATCGGAGGAGTTGGGCTCTTCAGAATTCATCTAGTGGTCGCCAAACTTATCAAGGTTGTGAGTATCCGTACAGTTTTCAATCCTTCTGTGAGATACCTAGAAACCAATACAATTTTTTTCAAATCTTAAAATTTGTTTTTTATCTATAAACATACACTTCTGTTAAATATGAAACAGATTGTAATAAAATTGTATATAAGAAAAATAAATTGAAATGGAATTGCATCTTAAAAAATTGAAATTTTGTTACTAACAAATTTTATGTAAGAACAGATTTTTCATTAGACTTGTTAATGAGAAGGATGTCAATTTTTTTGTCATTAATAATTTTTTGGGGATGAAAGTAGGTCTTGACTGCTATTCGAATACAGTTGTCCAAATGTTCGTCAGTGAGTCTATTTCTGTACTTGTTTATGCTCTGTATAACAAGTCCAGGTTAGCCAACCTTGAGCATGGCCGCTATCTACCGAAAATTTCCCCGCGAGCTAGTAGTACCTCACTGATCTAGGCAGTGACGGGCTTCGTTCCTTCCCAGCTGCCGGGCGCACGCGTGTTTCGCTGGTGCGGATCCAGCTGCCATCCCCCTGGTCGGTCGTCCTACGACTTCACTGCCTGCGACGCTCCAGTCGGCGATTTTCATTTTACCGTCGTAAGATATTTTCGCCCGCTTTGTTTCGTCAGTCAGGACACAGTGCGGCGGCGCGGCGAAGGCACTGGCGTTTGTGTCGCTCGTTAGCGCCCCGCGCCCCACCGGGCGAAGGTTCAGCTGCCGCGTCGGGTGGCTGCGCCAGCGGGGCCGCGCCGCGCCGCGCCGCGCCGAACGGAAGCTAGCGAGGCGACGTGGAGGAAAGCAGACGCCCTTTGATTAGCGTGACGGGCAGCCGGGCTTCGGCGCGGACAGCCTCGATTTACAGGCGCCCTCCTTCGACCGTGGCTGTCTGAAGGAGGTCCTGGATTTTTCAGATGAGCGGTAATAAAAGAATTCTCAACGGTTTGAAGCGGTGATTTCGAATTTGTAGGTTATATTATATTAAAACTTCCATAATCTCGCTAAATGATTGGATAAGAAGGCAAGTGCACCAATCCCTCCCCCGATCATGTTTCAGCTCCGCATCATGTGCTTAACTTATAACTAACAAGTAAATTTGGGTCTGTTTTCGTATGGGTAGCATGGATGGAATGTGTGTGTGTGTGTGTGTGTGTGTGTGTGCAAAATGGATGTGCGAATTCTTGTACTATTGCTTCAAATGGACAGTCTTAGCGACCGATCTTAATGTAATGCTGCATTAACATTGGCAAATTTTATCCACTATTCATGTGTAGCGTAATTTACACTTTGTCCGTAGATTTTTGTTTCATTTTTATTTCGTCTGACGCCAATATTACAATGATTGATGTTTCTGTCGGCGAAACCGCTGTTAGTACGTAAGCGGAAGACTGCTTGGAAAATGAACAGTCATTGTGTTACAATCTCCTTTGAGGCTTTGCGGTCGGAAGTGTTTAATAAAATGGGATTGATGTTTCGTTGTTTACTGAGTCGGTACTCTGGAAGCACTCGTCCTAATTCCCAGCCCTCGTCTTTTCATTGCGGTTGCTGCTTCGTGAATATTTAGTCTCCTGCTTTAATCAACAACCTGTATTACACATTCTATAAAGTAAGTCTAGGATATCGAATCTCACTCTTAAACGGCAGGGCATTTTTGACGGTATATTACTATTTACCATTGCGTAAATATAGACGTTCAAATATGTAGCAATTTAATTTAAAAAAAATATTATTGTATGAACATATCCGGGCGTAATTAACAACAATACTAGAAGACTACAAAACATGTTGTTATATTGTTCGTGGATGTAGCGATATGAAACATTCTGATTCCTGTGTTTGTGTGGATTTGTGCGATGGTGCGGGCATGCTCATAAATTAGTTCGTTGGTGCGTTTTGCCTGTATATAATGGCTATGACAACCGCTGCGAACGATAATAGTGACGGAGCTGCATCCCTCGCCCGCGCGCCGGCTTCGCAAAGGAGCGCGCTGCCTCTGCCTCTGCGTCTGCCTCGAAAGGGAATAGACGTCGGCGGCAGAAGCAGCGACTGAAACGAGGAGCTTCCTGGAAGCCGCTCGCGCGCTCGTTAATCACAGGTAGACCGCGCGGATGCCTCTTTAGTTACAAAAAAGAAAAAAAAAAAGAGACGAGATGGGCGTGCATTTGTGTGCCATCCGTGCACAAAATGCTACAAAGTGAACGTTGAATTAGAAACTATTCGCGGAATCGCATGAGATGGAAACAAGGTTTCAATTAATTTCGTAGAAAACTTAGTGCATAATTCCCTTGCGACTAGAGATGCCCCGACAAATACGTTCATTCACACACTTTTGTGATACGTTTACTGATAATAAGCTGAATAAGAATTTCAAAATTATTTATATTAATTAAAAACAGTCCAAATTTAAAGTTTAAAAGATGTGGTACTCAAGAAGTCAGCAAACAACAAATCCTTGAAATCGATACCAATGATTTTTGCTTGTGATAAGTCCGGGACACCGTGAATTTTTTGTCTACGATTTATTGCTTGGAATATCAACTTACACTTTTCTCTTGTTATAATTTATTAAATGTTATAATTTTGAAACAGAAGCGATTGGCTTTTAAAAATTGACACAATCATACACATGGTTCAGCTTGACGAATGAATGTGATAATACGACACTGTGACTGTCAAACGTAATCAATTAGATTTCGAAGAAAGATTCTTCAAAGGCGTAAAATACCTACAGAGGTCGATAAAAGGGCACAATCGTTTGGAAAACATAATATAGATAACATAAGTTTAGCATACATGAGATAGCATAAGATAGGCTTGAGAAAAATGAATTTTGGGCTGCAGGAAATGACTGTCTTCTGGATTAACTTCTTACTAAAAACAATTAACTTAAGCATTCTGCTTCAGATTTTCTGCTCTATATTCTGTTCTTTAGGTATCCAATTCTATTCCAGCTCGAAACTACCCTTTAGTCCTTTGCTACAGTGTTGTAATGCTGTCTTTCTATCTCGCCCTGCTCCGGTATGGCTTCGTGCGACGTTCTTGCCAAAGCAGCCCCGCTCAATACTCGTCTTCGAGCACTACAGTCTTCTAAAGTAGATCGTGGGAGGGATGCGACATGGATGTTTTCAAAACCTCGATATTTTTCTACAAACATTGATGAATATAACATCGGTTTATTGAATCCAATGTTTTTAGTAAAAACTATGTTTTGAGCTCGAAGTTTTTCCTTGGTTAATATTTTAATTTTGATGTTTAAATATATAATAAAAAAGTACAAAAATGTTCACATATCTGAACATAATTGAACATTCTTCAGACCAAAGACACCAAGAGAGAAAAATAAGTCCGTCCAGTTTTTGTTAATAAAATTAGTTATAATTTTTGGATTTTTAAATAAGGTAGTAATGTTTATTAACTGTTCTGCAAATTTGTTTACTATGTTTCGTTGGCTATACATCAATTACAAATTAATAAACATGGCCTGAAATGAAATGACTCCATGAGAACATTGATGTTAGAAGTTACTAACATTGTTCTTTTCAAACATCGATGTTTAAAACCGACAGCGGCGATGGCAACAATTTCATTGGAGGCTACTGTAGCGAGTGGAGGCAGTGAGGATGGTTGGTATATGGTGGAAGATGTATCACGAAAACCTCTATTTTAATGCGCATTTTACTCCTTTAAAAAATGTCTTCGGAATCGATTTGATTGCATTCGTGAGACTGAGTTACCATGCCAGATCCGTTCGTTAGGCGGTGTCAACTTAAAGGCAATAGGTATTGCATGGGTATTATCGCATCGAGTTTTAAAGAGCGTTTCGCGTTGATTTCTCTCTGAACACATTTCTGATTAGGAAAATAAATAAATAATGCACTCACAATATTTAGATATTTATTTAATTTAAAAAATGTTGAAACATTAAGTCATTCCTTAATAAGTCTTAATTCAGTTGATGTGAATGCAAAAAAGGTGATGACTTCACCCGACATCGGGTCGGTGAAGGATAGGTGTGGAAAGAATGCTGGCATGAGCTAGGGAAGCGGATGAAGCAGGGTGAGGTGGTTGGCGGTGGCGTGATGGAACGTCCAAGGCGACCACGACGAGACGACGGAGAAAAAGGGGCGATGGCGGGAGCGCATCCAGCGGGGCAGCGATGACGAAGTGGAGTAGCGAAGGTGGCGACAAGTGTCGACGACAACGGCGTGGATGGGGCCCGGGTGGCAGGAAGCAGGAAGGTAGCCCTGCACCACTTGGCACGTCTCCCCCTTCTCCCCCGACGCGGCCTCTCGCCACGGCCCCTTTCTGGCGCGTTTTCCCTCGCTTTTTATCAGCTCCCGCTCCACCCCCACGCCCCGACGCGCGCCACCATCTTCTCTCAGGTGTCGCCTTACACGGTCGATATTATTGCGCGAAAGTATTGATGCTACGAGGACGATATTGAAGGGGCGTGCGCTGTGTAATGATCGATATCAAAAGGTTTTGATTAAGCTTTTGATTTGTATTGAAGAACTCTCTCTCCTTGAGTGGATTGCTCTAATATTGTTCAATTTCAGGTCGGTCTACCCGGAATTGTGCATGAAGTCGCGTCTGGTCGCTCGTGCCCAGGTTGAATGATGTTCTTTGTCCAAGTTTCGAAATTCCGTGGAAATCTACTCTCTCCGTTGGATCGCTTTATATACAAAATAGTGGCCACACCTTTCTATAACTACTTTTTGTCTCTTCTACAAGGCTGCGCATAATGCAATAAATATGCTGACGATTTTGTCATTACCTACATGGGATATGTAATGTGCGTCTGAGGGAACAAGGGATAGTTTCTTTGGTCGAAAAAAATACGTAGAATAACTAAAGTTCAGAAAATGACGTAAGAAAAAACAACTAATGTAGAAGAGATTTGCACTTTATTACAGTGCCGTACATTTATTGAATAATGACTGGGTCTATGTGTGGTGAAGACCGCTTCTCTTCGATCCATGTAAAATTAGTTGTCAGTGCGAAAACTGCCGCGAAGCCGCTTTTTCTGTTGCTTCTCATTTTCTGCTGCGTCTCATTTTCTAGGTTCTCCCATTTTTTTCTTCTTCCCATTCCATTCCTTGATCTCATTCCATCTTTCTTAATTTTATCAGCACGCGCCTAAAAATTCATCTCCTTCGTCCCAGGATATCGGTTTTAATAGGATCCTACTAATCGACTAGGTGGGTTTTAAAGCCCCCAGGGTGAACGAAGCTTTTCGTCATATTTTCACCCTTCCCCTTTTGGAGCGCACCGGATACCGTCAAACTGGTATCTTGATACCCGAGAACGTGATATCAACATCTGTCAACCTGGGCAGATTTGGGCATAATATGTTACATTTATAATTGATGATACTCTTACCTAAAATAATTTGTGTAAAATTTCAATGTATTTCAATCTTACCTTTTTCATCATGATTGGGTGATGTAGTTTGCAATTCCCTTGTAATCTAATTACTTTGTAATCAGGATTTCATGTAATTGTCACTTATGATTTCTATTAGTAATACAAACTTATTTTATTTCCATTGTGCAGTTCGTAGATAAAATTAACAAAGGGATACTGAAATGTCCGCCAACAATAGTGCAACATGAACTGTATCTTCTGCAATAACGTTTTTTGCAATGAAATTGTGTTTTTTCTTTGTTGACGACCTAGCGAATTTTACTTCCAGGATGCGCCTCCAAATGGTGCCATTGCCATTAAGATGATGCTGCTACGTCCCTAAGTACTTATTGAACAGTGTAATATATAACCGTTTTCACATAATGTAATAAAATTGCGTCATGCCGCAGCCTCGTGCATTGGGCCCGAGGAAGTTGGCTAGGCATTGATGGAAACGCAGATTACACGGTAGCGAATATTTTCGTATCAATTCTTGCCAGAAACAAACACTCGTGGCTACCTGTTTTCATCATTTAACTTCGTATGCATATGAGTTAGGACAGCCATTCCAGAGCTCAAGATACGTGCATCGTGCACATATTGCCCTTCTCCCTATAGTTCGTCAGATTTTGACGTGAAATAGTCTCGTGCCGGGCACCACGCGCGGGGAGCGAAGGGCAGCCGCGCCGCGACGCGACGCCCGCGGCGGAGCGGGGCCATGCGCCAAGCCGGTAGCGGCGCCACGCCCGCGGTCGCCCCGGCCTTCGTACGGCGAGGCGCCGTCGGCAGCGCCGCAGGGAACGCAAAACGTGGAAATTCGCCAATCGATTAATTTGATGTAGATTTGTCAAAGAACAGGAAGAACTGCATGTGACGTTTGGGAGAGAAGCCCAAACTGCGCGAGATTTCGTGAGCTCTGGAATCCCTTCCCCACCTTTTAACCATAAATACTTGAATGATAAATGAAAGTACCAACAAGGTTATTAACATTTGAAAATAAACAGTTTCGCTTCGGAGTTATAGAAAATTATTTGCGCTGGTAAATGAACTACAGAATTGTGTTGTTAGTATTCATAAGAAAGTATCGAACTGGAAGTATCCTCAGCTCTACTCCTACCACAGCTAACAAAAGTAGAGCTCAACTAACCGTGCGCATAGGGAAGCAACATTTAATTGAGGGATATGTACCGAAAATGAGTCTTTGGCGTACGAATGGAATGGCAGACTAGGCGACGTACGAGCCATTGAAATGAGCTCACCGTACATACTTTCGTATGAGTTGCGTCGTACTTAGAAGTATAGTACTCTTCGGATCGTTCTCAATAAACGAGGCGGTAGTCTTGTTGATTCATGTCGCCCCCAGAGTTTTGTTTACTTGCAGTTCTCATTTGTTTCGTATAACCATGGCGGTACGCGTACGGCAAAGGAACACTTTTCGAACAATAAACGGGGAAATTGCGTACGTTTCCGTGAATAAGCGCTAAAATCTATTTCTTGGCTTGCAAGTTCCTTTCTCGGGTTGTATTTTGTGTCAAGTGTGTTGGGAGATGAGATAGGAAGTAACTTGTAATTCACGCATTAATCATCCGCGAAGTTGTGAAGTACACGCGAAGATCGAAAAGGTGAGATCGAGAAACTAATAGCTAACGGGTTGCATTCGAAATCGAATGTTTTAAAACTGGCTTTGGAGATGTGGAAATAGTTCTAATGATAGCGTCGCAAAACGTTGATCCCATCAGGTTTCATTATTCGTACGCGGAATCAGTGGTTTCAATCAAAACGGATTCCATTGTTCCCCCATTCTGGCAGCGGCATATTCGAGCTTTAGGGACCCCAAACTTTGGAATGTAGACTTATTTGTTTGTAATGTCGCTACGTCGGAAACATTGTGCGCCTATTGTCGGAAAGTCAGAAAATGCGTTTTCAACACGATGTAGGTTGAAATACTGAGTCAGATTTTCTCTGACCTGTCTTAAGTATGGATTAGTAATTCAACAAAAAAATTGCAGTGTAGTGAGTTGTATCCGTGTATTATTATATGAACTGACCTAACTTGTTGCACTCGTATTGCAGTATCTTATTATTTATAATGAATGTGCGAGTGTACGTGGTGTAGAATTTTAAGAGGTGGTCCTTTTTTCGACTCTTCAATTGTATGGTAGTATATTAATAGTTGACCGTTCTTAATGGCTTCTGATTCGATCGATATTACTCCCAAATAACTTCTCTGTAATTATCGTTCTCAATGACCCGATTCTATCTCAGCGCACCGTGCATGCGTATTGCGTGCGAGGCAGCTCGCAACCTGGATCGGCTCGCCGGCGTGGGAGCTCAACAGTATCTCGTTCCCTTCGGCGCGCACGACGGGCTTCGGGAACCGGAAGCAGGTAGCGGCTGCGTCGGCTTCGGAACGCGCAGAAACCGGCCGGCGGTGGCCTGAGCCGCGCGCGAACGACCACTCGGGCCGGGCCGGAGGCCGTCCAGCGCGCGAAGGCGAATCTGGCGCGGAAACGAGGAGACGGGATCCTTCTCCCCCGTCGTCCGCCCCCGACCTCACACGCCGCGCTCCGCCAATTAAGGCTGCTGCATTCCGCGGTAATCCTCGCGCTGAGTCACCCCATTCTGCGGAAGCGGGCAGGCAGGCGGCCGGCCGGCCGCGTTTCTCCGCCGAGGATCCGCGCCCGACGGAATGGCGGCCGCGCTACCGGGCAGATCTCGCTCTCGAGCTGGAGAAGCACCGTCTCAAGAATCCCCGCGGCTTCAGAGAATACGTAGGAACGAGAGGGACGGAACGAGGACGGCAAAGAAAGGAGGAAGAGTTATTTGGCGAATGGAATCGCAGGGAGAAGTGTACTCATCGCGGCCTCAATCGCCGACGAGTGCTCTCAGCGATTTGGGGAAATTTTACAGGCGAGCATATTGAAAGTTTTATTTTCCTAGTGAGAGTAGAAGTGATGGTGGTGGTGGTGGTGGTGGTGGTGAGACAAATATAATGATACGAAAATATTTGTCATTTGTCCATTCGTTTTCTACAAGTCTGATTTGAATTTCTTTTAAATATTGTAGATCTGACATTCGATAGTTCGAACGTATCGAAACATTTTCGCCAAATAGATGAGATGGAAACTTGTTATTTTGAGGCCACCATTGACAGGGTCCCTTTCAAATTCCAGTAGTGGGGCTGGATACGATTATTGAGAGGCGCTGTCGCTCGCGCCCGACGCCGGTCACGTCCGCACTTGGGCAGACCTCGAGGCGAAGCCACAAAATCCCCGCGGTACGACGAGCACCACGAAGAAAAGTAGACGCGGAGGCGTCGATCAATGGACAGGGCGAAACAAGGTTAAGGATGAAAGATGGTGTGTAGGTAGACGCGATTATTTAATATCAAAATTAACCATTGTCGAGAAATTGAAATAACACGTATTGATTCAGATGTGTCAATTGGATGATAAATGAAGAAGAAATGTGTAAAACAAGGTTAAAAACATTTAAGTAATTCATGTCACTTTAGTAAATATTACAATTGCGTTTTCAGAATTTCTTCGGTTTCTATTTCTTTTCTAATTTTTGTCTCCGCTGCCTGTAATCAAATAAAAACCCATTGCCAAATCAGTTGCCTCAATTAATTCAATTATCCTGAGGTTGCAGGGTAATTTCACAGATATGGATTTTCCAATTCATTTATTAAGTTTTCATTATGAAACCACCACCTCGTTAATGAGGAGTTTTTACTCTCTTGTTTTTTATCCATCAAAGATAACAAAAAACTGTATGATATCTTAAAAATTATTCTGTCTTCACGTAGACTTTCGGGAGGAAAACATAAGATTATTTATTCGGCCATCCCTACAAAATTGTGGCTCGCTGCCGTCAAGTGCAGGCATTCACGCCAGTGTTTCGACGAGGAATTTAGTTTTCACGGTCTGGTCTGGGACATCATTTGCGTGGAAGAGGCGAGAGAGGGGGGAGCAAGTATGTGCCTGCGAGGCACTACGCGCTGGAAAACTCTGATCTCTCTTCATCTGGAGCGGTCGCGTCGTTACTGGCGTATGGAGATTTCGTTCTCATTCCGGAGTTAATGGCGCTCCTTCCCAGATGGGATGCGAGAACTTGGAAATGAAAGATTAGTACGAATGATTACTTCTGAACTGTTAATTACGAAGTCGCTAAAAATAGTATATATATATATATAGTTTATGAAAAAATACCAAAACTCGTAAAAAAAACAATAAACCGGTCCCAACAGTTCGAAAACACGAAACCAAGAATACTGAAGATGATTGTGAATGTGGTTACAGATAGTGGTCATATTGACGATAGTAATAGTGAATATAAATATTGATATAAAGTTGGCTATTGTAGTAAAGCTAATGTATTACGTCCCTTAAGCTCTCTTTTTAGTGGGTTAAGTGTCCTTGCGCACGGAACATTTTTTTATTTTTTTTTACTGGATTTGATGGTTAATGAACAAGACTAAAAACTCTTCACGGTATGCCAACGATTTCGATTTCGAACATGTTTTAGAAACTGGGAAATTTTCAGAACTATCGAAATAAAATATTTTTGATACATGTCCCGTCACCAAGAGTGACGTCTGACCTCGTGTGACCTTTCGTAGGGCTTGCTAATATTTCAAGGCTTCACGCGCGCCCGAGAGTCGATGCGGGATGCAAATGTGTAAATGTATGCATGCAACAACCCTGCCCATCGCCGCCGAGGCGACAGCGCTTTTGCGGGCAATCCGATGTGTATGCGTGTCGCCGGAGAGGGGGACGGGGAAGGGGAAGGGTTGGGACTAGGGGTGGGGAGTCGTCGGGGTGACCGGCCGGGCTCAAGGAAAGGAGACTCCCTGGCGCCCCCAGGCACGCGAACACTGGTCGTGGCGCGTTGCATTTGCCTGAAGGGCGCAATCGAAACCGAGAATCACTCTGATCGATTGCGCGTGACTGGCGCCGAGACAATCGTCCGAGGAGAAAGGGTATGGCAGGGCATGGCATTGCGCATCTCCCAGCAGTGCAATCGATACCTGTACACTATGCTGTCACTTACCCGTGCGTGTGCACGCGCGTAGATTGTACTTTTCCCATACAAGTCACATGCCGTTCTTACTATTCTTTGACGTAAATATATCAAAACCAATCAAGTTAACCGGTCCTCCGCTTTAACCGGCTGCGAAGAGTCTGAGACAATGATGACTCACCCGTCGCGACATGACACTAGTCACAAAGAAACGGGGAAAATCCAGGATTATTTTAGAGCATATTTTTTATATTTACAGTACCGTGCAATGTAGATGTAACGACCGATTTAGATAGGTCTTAATCATGTGTATATACACGGTTACATACAGCATATAGTAACGTAGTTAATTTTTTCCCAACAAAAGTTCTTCCAAGATAAATTTCCTAATTTATACATATAGTATTAACGTGAAGAAGGCTATATACGTAGTATTTACTTATAAATGCTATTTCAGCTTTTATTGCAATACTAGTGAAGAAACTACTTTTTAACCGGGCAAATCGTCATTAGGCCTGAGTGCCAGGCCTGAGGTGGCCGATTAAGAGGAAGTGTACTGTACATATGTTCTTTAGGGATAATGAATACAATTTTCACTACCCTACATTTTCCCAACTGCTTTGCTTTTAGCTGGCCCGTTTTCCCTATTCAACTTCGTAATAGAAACCATATTTCTTTGACTATAATATGTTTAATCGGTTAAAATGAATTCGCAAGTTCAGTTCTGAGGAAGTGTCATCGTTTGGAAGTCTCACAGGATATTGATAAAAGAAACGCCTTAGTATCCCTTAGCAGTTGCCCCTACCTCCTCGCTTGAATAAGAAATGACTTGTAGTAATGTATGATGGATAATAAGACCTTGGAACGTCGCCGAGGTTGCAGACGTGAGCTTATTACAGTTTGCGAAATCGTTTCTTATGCTTCGAGAATGCGGATGATGCTTATTCAGTACCCCATTGAAATGCAGTTCGCGTTCGATTGAGTTGAGCAGAAACTAGTTTTTCTTTTGCTTTGGGTCTTCGCACCCACTTGCATAGAGCTTGAAAACTTAACGTCTCTTGTGAGTTTATAATAAGTGGGCTTATACTTCAGTGTTTTTCGATGCAAGAAATCAAGAGGCAAATTGTTAGGATGAAAACATTGAATTGTGGACTGTAGAATTACCATGCGCGAAAAGGTTATCTTATATTCGTAACGAGGTTCGCTAGTTCGTGTTTAACACAGCGGCGGCAATCGATATCTGGCAGCGACTGGCGTCGAAGTGGCATTTTGCAATCAGGCAGGTCCACTTCCTTCGGAACCTTCGAAGAAAAATCAGAACTGTACTCAGTTAGTAGAATTATTCATTATTCTCCCGACACAACAAATTTGACTAGACGTGACTTAGTGGGTGACAGAGGGCCTCTTACAGGGTGTATGTAATTTCGTCTGTCGTAGAGTTTGCTTGGTTTAAGTGTAGAATTTTTTTTTTCACGTTCCTATTCTGACTGAGAATAAGATTACCATTGCATTTGTAGACAATTTGTTCTTTCGTAAACTCGGTTCAGTCAGCAGATGAAGTAAAAAATACCCACCAACAGTTTTCTGAAAAATGGCGATTTTTTTTTTTTCGAGAATATCCACAACTGCATTTGATCTTGTATGAATGTAGTGTAACTCCTTCTTTAAAGCAGGTACGTGCAGCGTGGGCAGGAGGATATTGGGTAGAATGAAATGGTAATGCGATTAATGTGACATTCAGTGGCTTCCGACGCAGCAAATTTCGTCACATAGGTTGGCCAATACGATTTGCTATACAGCGTGTGAGTGGCTAGAAGTCAGATTAGAATGATGGCCTATTCTTTCTCACGGAAAGCATCGTCAAAGAATTATTTCTTCACGCGGTTTAGAAAAAGTGCATAATGCCAGCATATTCTGCTGTAAGTGAAATCGAATTCAATAAGCAAGCTCTTTGTTCCTCGTTCCCTCAAGATTCCCGGTGTTTTCTGATATTGAAAAGACCGCTTTTCTTACTTTACCATTTGATGCTCTTGTCCAACCGCGGAGTTTTAGAAGTCTGCGAACGTCCTGGGGCAGTGGATTACACTCGCTTTCTGTTGTGCTACGAGCACGAACGAAAGAAATCGCTCGACGTTTACGACGTCACGAAGAAAAATCGACGAAGGGAGCCGCACTGCAGCATTGTGACATGTGTATTGCCTGTGTACTTTCCTTCTTGTCCCCTTCCAGCGATAATTCTAAACCGCTACAGAAACAATGACCCACACACTAACCTAACGTAAGTTCTACAGCGTTCTGCAACACTGACATTTATCAAACACTCAAATAGTGTGTAGTCGGAGGAAATGTGAGAGAAGGTAAGGGGACAGGTTACAAATGCCCGAACGAGAGGAACTGTCGACAAGCTGCGAATCGCTCCTCCTTTTGTTCTCCTTGGGCGTGTGTCTGGAGAAGGGAAAGAAGGGGGCGGGGCGGGAAGGGCAGAGCGGAAAGGGGGCGGGGCGCAGTGCGCGCGCGTGTGGCATGACGCAGGAGCGCTTGTGATTGGTCTCCATGACAACGTCGACCAAAACAATTAGCTGTCAATTCCTTTCTTTCGTTAGTGCGCGTAATGGGCGGACGCGAAAGGGAGGGGCGAGGCTGCAGCACTCGCAGCCTCTCGAGGTGGCTTCAGGAACTCTGCCACGTATTCAGGCATCGTCGTACAGCAGTGGCATATCAGTTTATTTGACGGGAAGGGGGTAGGTGAACCAGACGTCACAAAACTCAAAATAAGCGGCTTCCTGCGTGCCGTTACTTCCCCTGTCCCGTCTGGTTGTAGATGGTATTTTACTCGTCCTAATTGTATTGTAACTCATCTCTATCTAATTATCTAGTCTTTTATAATATAACAATGCGTGGTGCATAATTAGGAATGCTTTTTGGATTTTATTCGGTCATTTTATTCTTTGGGAGTATTTTAAGTATTTCGTGTCACTGAAATATTTCTTCTTCGTTTAGTGCAAATACAAGAGAAAGAGGAGTTAACAAAATTTCAGTTCCTGGAATTTGTAACAGTAGTCCAGGCCAAATAAAAGGCGATTCAAATCGCTCCAAGAGAAGAAAACGCTCAGATTTTGCGTTTGTCAGTCAGCCTTCCACGGAGACAGAACTGACCTCGCTATTCAAGAGTCAACCAGTAGTTCATATGTAGTATCGTCACGTTCGTTCATCGTGCAAGAGCCTGTGCTTGACCACCTCTTCATAGTTGGTTTTGAGTGCATCTATTAGGGTCTTGTGACGTAAAACGTCTTTTTGCGTGCCTTCGCCTTCGTTGTTCTCATGATTACTCAATGTTCAAGGCCAGATCCTGTACTGGAAATGCAAAATCAAGGGTGTAGAAAAGTCTGTCATTGTGAAATTAAATAAATTGCGGCAAAAATATATTTTATGTCTAGTCCTCATTACAAGGAAAACTATTAACATCTTATGAGAAAACGTTCTACATAATCGTGAAAAACTTACTCTTTCACATATTAACTTTTGTGACTTTTTACATAAACTACTTTTCAGGACTTATTGCTAAATTACTGAGAATGGTGAAATGGTCTTCACTCTCCGAATACGTCTGCTTTTGCAGGACATTTATTTGATATGCTCATTCAATTGTTCTCTCGCTCCAGGATTCCAATCTGTATTACTTATTTCCAGTTCTCGCAGACATTGAAAGAAAATTAATTTGCCTTCGACCAAGCGAGAGGTCTCTATGGTTTCGTTGGATACCCAGAAACGCGGGAAAAATTCAACAGTGAAACCGTTTCGATTTTGACTGAAAAATGCGTATATTTGATTTAGCAATTCCGCTTTTTCGTATACTGCACGTACCGACTAAATTCTCATACTCGATGCGTCACAGCTTACGACACTGCTCACGTCATGCGACGTGGCTCCAGAAAAGTCGGGCGACATTAAATATTTGCTATTTACCCTTGTGTTGGAAGTACAATTTTTTTATACACTCAGTCAAATCAAAAATACTAAGGTCTGTTGCACTATGTACACACTACGTTATTGCAGAATACGTGAAGACTGTTTTAGTTAACATATTTAATTTGTTGCAATGTTACACTAGAGTATTTGTTGTTTTTGAGTCGTGCGCTACATTTTGGAAAACAATTTTATGTGATTTTGTTCAGCAATAATATTTCTGTTGAGGCATCGAATCTTTGCATATATTACCAATCCAAATCGTGTGGGTTTTTAATTCTTCTTTCGATTCCGTCACACATGACTAGGCCTATGTCCTTCTCTACAGAATCGTCATCTGCGTCTTTCCGTTTTCCAAACGTTTTTCATTACTTCCCTATTTTTGGATTTTGCTTCTCGTGTACGTTGATTGCAATTTACTCTTCTCTTTCCCATGCCGCCTCCTCCTTCTCGTGTCTTCGTACTTAACTTCTAACAGGCATTGCCCCTGCTCCACTTAAAATGCCTTCATAATAACCGTGCCGGTCCAGAAAGCGCCTCTCCTCGGCAGTCTCGATGATGTCTATATTCACTTCCATCTTCTTCCTGATTGATTCATTTCTGATTTTATCGATTCTCATTACGTCGAAATGGCGCTTCTTGTACTTCATCTCGATCTTAAATTAACATATTATGATGTTATAAGAGCAATTTTACCGGATGGCACTGCCACGGAGGAGGTCTGTGGAAAGGGATTGTATCAGTAAGAGTAGAAGTATTCGTATACATCCTGGGTTGCTGTATTTAGATACGTATGCATTATTAATTTCAAATTTTTCTTCCTCATGGGATTTTAGTCTTCATCAATGGAGGGCATTTTATGGAGAGCAATGGCTATGCAATGCGATATATACGTAT
The DNA here is from genome assembly GCA_017312745.1 of Gryllus bimaculatus. NCBI lineage: Eukaryota > Metazoa > Arthropoda > Insecta > Orthoptera > Gryllidae > Gryllus > Gryllus bimaculatus. The sequence continues at coordinate 534,993 of BOPP01000088.1, read as the reverse complement.
CTTTATTTTTCAATGATGTAATGTTCGCGTAATAGATATTTAGAAATATACGTACATTTTTATATTTTTGTCTCCGATTTCTGATCACCCAAAATATAACTAAAAAAATAAGAGCTGATCTAAACTTTTTTTCCTCAGTGCTGATGCAGACAATAATTCGCAATTGAAAAGGTGGACGAAGTCATCATTAGAATTAAGCGACAACTTAGTTTTCATTTTGGCGAAATTTACAATGGATAGAAGTGATTACCGAAAGCGTTCAATTACAATAAAAAATAATAGTTTAATAATGTACACTGTTATATTTCTTATCAGTAATAGCGTCTCAGTAGAAAGGATAGGTTTTAACTGGAACATGAAGAAAATAACGAAGGTGAATGGCAAAGCATTAAGTGTTGGAGTGGAAGGATAAGTTAAAATGATTCGCCTTCTAATTGTCTGCTTCTTGAAAGATTATTAAAGCTTTTTAAGGTAAACGATATGTATACATTTTGGTTTTATGCAGAGTAAAAAAAAGGAAGCTGCTGTATCACTCATTCCCTCAGTTCTCAACTTCTATTTTCAAAGAAAATAAGTTTTATCTTTCATTTGTACAGTTATATATTTGTTGACCGAAAGTTGGATTGATTTCAAAAAATATTTTAGAGGTAAAACAATGTCTCCTAAGGACCAAATTTTTTAGGAGTACTGCTGTATATTTTTAGATAGTGATTCAACGTTTTTGTTAATTTTCTATAACAGGTATTAAGTTTTTCCTAGTTTTGTAGTTCTTAATTGCATCTAGCACCTCGACTTCCACTTCGATTGTATTTTTTTCTGTTTGACAGAGATTCTTCAAACGATGACCCTTGAGCGCGCTCTTTATTTTGCCGACTCCTATTCATGTTCTACTTTAGTATCGTAAGGATCACGAACACCCGCCTAGGGTGCCTCGCCGATCATGACGTATCGGACGGGACAGGATGGAGCCCAGCGAGATAAATGTGGAAGGGACCGCAGCGTGAATGGGAGCGATGGACGGGAGCGGAGCGGAGGGGGACGGGGCTGGGAGCGGTGAGAGCGGAGCGGGGAAGCGCGGAACGGAAGGGAGCGGAGCAGAGCACGGCAGGCGGGGCAGAGCGAACCGTTCAACAGGCTTGAGCTGCCCTTCGAGCATTGTTTCTCCTTGGCGGTTTTCGCGGCGGCGGCGGCGGCGGCGGCGGCGGCGGCGGCGGCGGCGGCGGCGGCGTAGGCGTCTCCAGCGCCGGGTGTCGCGTCGCGAGTGCGCGCGAGAGATCCCCGCTGCGCGCTCCCTGTCGCGTCGCCTCGCCGCGCGACGGAATCTCATTTCGTCCCCGACGCTCCTGTAATTTCCCCGCAATTCCATCACTCCGCAGCGCAGCTTCGCCGTATCAAGTTTCATCAGATACGGGGCGCAAACGGCGCGGGTAGGCGCGGCACGACGGCGAAAGTGGAAAATTATCGAAAGACTATTTGGCGTCTCGGAAACTTTGCGGCAGCGGTGTTAAATTGAATTAATGGCGATGGTAACTTTTTTTACGAGGACGTAGCATCTTGTGTTCCTACAGGGGTACAGGGGTGTTACAATGTGGTGTTTATTTCCGAGTTTTTATTGTGAATTTCGTTATTAGTGCATGTTACACGGATTTACATGTACGCCCTAGCTCCGAAAAATGTTATAATTTTCATAAACTAAAAATACATTTGTATTTGAAGATATGAAATTAAGTGTGTTTAAATAAGTAATTTGTTAATTTTCGTTTGTTCGTACAAAAGTTATTCTAATATAATTAGTGACTTTACTCGTAGTAAATGCGGAGGAATTCTTTTCCGGGAGGGAAGGCAACAGGATTGCGTCCGTCCTTCGCAGCACACAATTCGGAAATCCATCCCTGAACACAGATGGCGGTAGGGTTTGTACCGCGGTTGTCTCTGTTATACCTGTCGAAAATATTTATTTTTTGAATTGTTCTTTTATTGGTTTTCAAATTGCCACCTCATTGCATTCTGTTGCAATTGTGAGGATGCCCCAAATATCTGAACACTCGTGCAGTGTGGGAAGAAAATGATCAGAAGATTGATTTTATAAAAATTCACGGAAATCATCACCAGATTAAAGTTCATGCTCTTAATGGATCACTTGTACATAAAACTAATCGTGTAATAGATATCGCACGATGAAGTTTGATTTTGTATTGATCCTTTAGTTCTTCTACCAATGTAATAGAAAGTATTAATCGATGGTTGTGCTACATTGGTAACTATTGACTTATTAACGTGCATTCTACAGGTGTAATATTTTTAGAAAACGCTCATCTTTGTCCTCGTTTATTCTCGGAAATGCTGTACTTTTGAACACACGTCAGACTAACTAGAGTAAATGCGATTTTTCAAAATAATTGAGCTTGTGAAGGGTGTTGTTGGCTCATTACTAGAGGAAGAAAGCTATCTAATTTTACTTGGATTTAAATTAATGTTTAGGACGTACTTTGTGTCAAAAGAGACGTCGAAGCGCATATTTCTTATTAATTTTGTACTGGGTGCACCATGAAACAGAATTTTGGTTGTTGTAGGGATATTATATTCACGCATTGTTTATTTCTAAAATATGTTTTTCTACAATATAATTCTTATGAATATTTGAAGGCACGATTGAAGGCAAATTCACATTGATATACTGCATGACTGAAGGCAAACAAAATTATTTTAAATAATCTAGTTAGTGGACATAATTCCTCGAGCCTAGTAAATAATGGGAACGTCTTAGGACAACACAGAAAACTGTAAAAAAAAGTCTTCAAATGAAGTTAGAACTCGCAATTCCGTGTATTACGTGTTTGTTTATCATTGCGCAGTGCTTACCATTTAGTTACGGGTGTAAGTTCCTCGTGTACTTTACAGTGATTACATTCATTTGTAATTGTTTTGTGTTAGTGTTGAAGGTGAAATAAATAAAATAGCCTGTGGTGTTTGTAATTCATGGTTGTTGCAAATATTAACTCTCACTACTGCGCCACCTACAAACGACCACGTTGTCTTCATAATAGAACTCTATGCGCTCTATTTAACAAAACGTTTAGATTTTCTCGAATTAACGCGCCAATAGGGCAGGGCAAACTAGAAGGGACACTCCAAACATTGTCTGAACGACAAATGTTATTTGGGTACTGTTTTCGCGAGCGTTAATGAATGCCCTCGGTTTATGTTATTTGGCGACCGCCTGCAGGTGTGCGGAAATTCGAGCGTATTGCGGCGTTTGTTGGTAATACGAGTTGACATTCACAATATTTCAAGAAAATATTGACATTTGATTTTATCTGATTTATTTCGAAAAAAAAAACCAACAACAATCAACTGTATGTGACGTGGGAGACGTAGTATAATCTGCGCACGTTTTCTTGAGCTCCAGAATCCCTCTCCTACCCTTTTGTTTCACAAAGATGGATCATGAATAAAAGTACCGAGAAATCCAGGTTAGTAACATTTGAAAAAATAATAAATTTTCTTTCTCGAGTTATAAAAAACTTATTTGCATCGGTAAACGAATTACAGAGTTGACTTTTTTAGTATTGTTAAGAAAATAGTAACCCTTACCCCCGGCTCTTCGCCTTCCACAACTAGCATGAGATCTTAATAAAACGTTCGCATAGTGAAGTTACATTTTTGTTCAGAAGCAACTGATGACGCGTAATAATTCTTTTAACAGCGATGCGTGTCACACCAGATTGCGAGTTTTTTCCCCCCTCGAACAAATTTAAGTTTCTTCGAATACATTTGTGTTTTTATCAATTAAAATGAATTATTTGAATCAAGTCGTGTCACGTGAAAATTCTTTGTATTTTTTGTTGTACGAGTGTGCCAGCGAGGTGTATTCGACTTCCAATGGTATAGTTTCAAAATATAAAATAGCAATACCGTTGAGTAATTCTCGCAAGTGAGAGAAGCAGTAGAAAACATTTGTTGAAACTGAAAAAATTCTGAATATATTGTGAAAGCATTGTTTAAAAATTTTCCCTCAAGAGGGTGACTCCTCCAGTTTCGCGTTTGTTGTGTGTCACTTGTGTACAGTAAGTATTTCGAAACATGTGATTTTACTTTTATGAAAATTGACTTGACAATAAATGTAGGAGTTTGGTCGAAATATATTTCTAGAGTGTTGCTACTGTGCAATATATATATATATATATATATATATATATATATATATATATATATATATATATATATTTATCTTGGGGAAAATTAGAAACACCGTCAATACAATTCTGGAGTTTGAAGCAGCACCATCTGTTGACGCCTTTTACAACTAAAAGGAAGTTACATGGCACGTTGCCCATCTGCGTTTACACAAACGGAACATATGTAGAACATATTGGGAATAAAATGCGTAATTCTCGATCGTTGATTTTTTTATCGCTTATCCCTACCACTCTTGTTTTACACTTATATTTTTGTCAAATTTTCGGACAGTTAATGATGCTATGCGTATAAGAAAATACGTTTGAGGTGGTGCTCTACAAATACAATTGAGAAGTTTCAAGGAAACATGAAATGGCTTAAGGATAATATTTTGTTTTCAAGATAAAATTTGATTGAAAACTTTTACAGCTATGTCAGTTTGAGAGTAGTTAGTGACAGAGGACTAATGAGAACCTCGAGGACCACAGAAATTTTAATTTTTTTCAATGTACTACCACCAATACCGTGTTGCTATCGAATGGCACCGCAGGGCGGGCGAGGCGCGAGGGCCAGGAAACCGCTGTGGGCTGTTCAGTTGTTCGAGAGGTTGTGGATGTGGGCGGCGGCAGCGGGCGACTACACGGCGACGACCTGCGTCGCGTTCCAATTGAAACACGCCCGCCCGCCCGCAGCAACGCGGCCGGGAGCGGAGGGCATTACTCGTGTACCTGATAACTGATCGGAATAAATCCATAGTCCAACACGGCCAAACCGAAATGCAGGCATGTCTCTGGCGCGCGCGCTCGCCATGTCGCTCGCTGAATAGGATTCGTTTGCATTCAGTTCGCCGGGGCTCGGCGGCCGCGGCGGAGGAAGCGGTGCGTTCCATTTGCAAAAGCGGCGGCGGCGGTGGCAGCAGCGAGTTGCTAAAGAGTAGACGAGTGAAGCGGCCCCGGACAGGGTACAGGGATAGGGGGTGCATCTCGTTAATTGTGCGTTTAATTAGGGAGATGGTTTAAACTGTTGCGTCTCGGCAGAGCAGCGCCCTATTTTTTCCCTCTTTTGCGGTAAAGGCGTCTTCCTTTTGGCAAATATCCATTTCACTCCGTGCACCTAAGTCGTTCGTTGATTTCGTCTTTATTGAAGAGTCTTGAATAAAAGCTATGTTCATTTCCTTCCGAAAGAGGCGTCCTTTGTCGCGCACTCTAGGACGCGGACATATTCATCAATATTTTACTCTCAAAGAATCGTTGATAAGACCCGATTTTCTCTGCTAATCGGCCATGTTTTTTTCATCAGCTACACTTTCACTTGGATTTTCGTGTGAGTAAAGTTGAATTTTTTATGACTGCACAATGTAAATGGTGTAGTCACACTTCTGCGTCGGTAACTTCTTTGTTCTCCATTTTATCCATTCCTCTGAGATACATTGTAGAGAAATGTTTGAAAATCAGAATTGTGTGAACTAATTTTGAATGTGAAATGCTTAAGAACAAATTAAGTTTTCAGTTTCCTGGTTAATCTTAAGGATAAGTATAATGAAACCTGATATTCATAAACTCTAACAAATGTTACTATTGCAATAGTTTTCAATCGCTTTTTCCCCTACCTTTTGCTTAACGAGTATGAATCATGTGATTACTTTGATTTTTGCCTCATTTAATTCAGTCTTTGACCACACCAATTATCAACTTTTTATGGAGTTCATTTGTTATTACAGATTCAAACAATGAAAAAGACTCTACTATCAAGAGTTACGTATACGCGCTCACGATACGTCAGACCCATCGATGCCTTCAGCTACCATGATGAAACTTTTTTGTTAAGAAAAATATATTTGCATATCCACAGTTGTGAGTATCTTCGTTCGAAGGGAAATATGTTATAGTACTAAATTAATATCCCATGATAACGATTGTGGATAACCGCTGATTCATTACTAATTTCGAGCGCTGTGTCTAAGTCTTAATGGTGGCAGGCGCTTTCATGGGTATTTCATTATATTACGAATATAATGAAAGCCTATCCTTTTGTCCACTAATGGACTCGCAAACTTGCCAGCAATATGGATTCTTTGTAGCTGCATTTGGTCGAGAGTGCATATTTTAGGCTCGGTCACATGGACCCGACGTGGGTCGAATTACATAGACCTGCAGTGTTTTTTTAGGGGGGGTAAGATACGTGAGCTGGTAAAAGCTTGTAGAACGTCCCATTTGCGCTTACTGCCGCTTTGTGCCCAGAGACACCGACTTGGAAGCTTCTCTGCATTTCGGGTCAGCCGAGTTCTCCAAACGCTGAAAATGTGGAACACATACTTCATTCTCGAGATGCATGACTGGTCCAGTTTAGATTTGAAATAGTTTTTTTTTTTCTCGTGAAGCGATTATTTTCCTCATAAATGGCTTGTCTACGTTTGGAGTAACTCCTATTTGGATGAAATCCTCCCTCGCACAAAATCGAAAATGGAACGCGGCCATCTCAGGCAGCCCAAAGTACTACGAAGTCAAATTGTTCAGAAGAATGTAGCCGACGTTTTGGGCAGCTATTCGTGATTCTAGCCTTTTTTGATCGAATTCTGTTCAATACATGTACGTTTTATGAATGTAGAAAGAAAATCAAGCCGACCTGGATGGCCGAGATAGCTAAGGGCGTGTAGCGACTCTGCGCTTCGGTCCGAAGAGTCGCCGGTTCGAGCCCTGCCTTATGCGTAGTTGTTTGTCCCTTGTATCTAATGAATGGGCCTCGTGTTCTGCTGACCCCAGATCAGAGGAGCCCGTAAGTGCGTTGATGTCTAGTGTATGGTCGAATAAGCATCCCAACACGACGTAAAGGGTATCTGACTGTCGCCAGCCTAAGGAAAAAAAAAGAACAACAACTACTATGTCTGGTTATTTTAATGTCACAGCATTGTAAAAAAAATAGAAAACGTGAATATCCTTCACACAAACTCGTAGTTTGAACAACACCCCAAGAAAGCTAGTTGCTTCTCTGGTATTGAACTACTAGTGCTGGCGAGATAGTGTCGACTTAGAAAGAGGAGATGCCACAAAAATGCAGATTATGTTTAATCGGCGAGGGAACGAAAGGAAAAGCCCGCCGTGCATTGTAGCAGATGCTATCTCTATCAGGTTTTTCGTCCAGTTTCCGTTGATCCATTGAGCAAATGCTGAAATAGCCGCTTATTTTGCTTCTCGATATAAATGTATGTTCACTATGCGCACGTTTCCTGTCTAGTGTGGATTTTACCTATTTCTACTACAGTCCCATTGAATAATCGTTCTCCATGTTTTCGCGGCAGTGAAGAGATTCCTTCACGTGGGGCACCGATAAGAGATAAGAGCAAAACTCTGTGGCTCATTTACCGAGGTAGATAGTTTCTATAGAGAGGTACTCAAAGAAGGAACCACTTTGCCAGCTACTGCTTGGCTACTGTTGGTGACAAAACTGCAAGTTATGTCCATGCGCACAATTGCGTTCGTTTCTATTTGTCTCACTTGTAAATGGCATCGATGCTACGTTGTCATCATCCAACTTGACAATCATTTGTAACATGCACTACACTAACGGGACGAATGAAAGCAAACGTGGACGCGCTCGGAATCAATACTCAGTCGCGTGAGATTAAATAAAAATTTATCATTCGTGGTGGACCTTGATACCATGAATGAAAAATTGGACAATTATATTGATTTCGTTTTTCGGAACTAATACCAGAAAAATAATTTATTATGTCAAAAAGCAATGTTAGACTGTGTGTAGTATTTGGGGACACGTGAAGCTTCATTTACTGCCCGAAAGCAAAGAGCCATCTCCGCATTTGCTCTCAGGTTAGCTGAAAAACTAGACGAAAACGACGAATGAGATAGGAGCCCTACACCCATAGCCAATTTACGTATTAGATATACTTTATTAGTCGGGGACATCTCAGTTTATCAGGAACATCTCGCTTCATGCACTTGTATGACGGTAAACGTACTAGTAGGTGATTTGCAGACTTATGGCACACGAGGGAGGTTTGAACCCCAACGGTTGCATGGAACGGTCCGCGCGCCCGTATATCTCCTTGCATCATGCGAATAAATGCACATGTTGACAGCCCCCGAAGGAGCATGCTGTTCAGTGCTTTTGTTGGCGTGTAAAAAGTCGCGGGCGCGCAGAAGCCATCTGGATGCGCCTTGGTGTTTGTACAGTGAGAAGCTGAGGAACAAACGACTCTGGGAGGCCATTACAGTAGTGTAATAATAATAATAATAATAATAATAATAATAATCGCTCTGATCGCTGGAAGAACTCTCCTTGGAGAAGAGCATTATCATCGGCCTCCAGAAGTCTGTTATAATCAGCACCTGCTCACTAGTCAGGAGATTCATGGGAGGACATGGTGGGTTTTGAAAGCTCATTCTTGAAATTGTATTTGTTATTCGCATTTGAAAACTATTATTCTATGTTTACAATCTGAAAACAGTTATTTTATGTTTATGTGTTAGAATGCCTTAATTTGTTTTGTAGATTTTAAATATGTCTGTGTTACCATGCTCTGATATTGTATCTGTGTGGTATCCATGTGAAACCAAAAACTTTGAGAATAAACAAAATAATAATAATAATAATAATAATAATAATAATCGAGGAGTTTTCATGGTTTCCTTCGGTCACACAGGCGGATGCTGAGATGATCCAAAAAGGCCACGATCACCTCTCATCATCTTATCACCTGATAATTCATACGTCGTAATGATATACGTTAATCTCTCTCCGGGATAGAATATGACTCGGAAGAGAAGTGTAGCGTGGTCAAAAATGTCCGATAAGCAAATATCGCTCGCAAATTCGTTGGAAGCTTGTTTTCAAAAGACTAAAATCTGGCCCCACTTCTTTTCTATTATTGTTTTGTTGTTGTTGTTGTTTCGATAAAATGAAATAATGCTTACCACAAATAATGTCCGGAATGGGAGCACTTGTTTTCACTACACATCTCTCTTTTAGTGTATTTAAAACGCACCCGTTGCCTTGTACGAACAGGTTGTCACTTTAGACTATGTATCGCCCGCGTCGTAGATGATCTTGCCATTAGGATCAGATAAATTATCGTTTGTGATGTGCATGGACTGAATGCACCGTTTGAATGAACTGAATGTATTTCGAAGACTCCTCAAATACCTGACCTGACCAATTTTTTTTTTAATGCAAAATTAACGTACTTGGTCGTAGAGTGTGTGTTCTCTTACAGGTTTTCTCTACCATCTTCACAATTTTGTTTTGTTTGGAGCAAGCAGTTTCTGTTAATCTCAAGTAAATATTCAACGCCCAGTACTAAAAAGTAATTCAGTACCCTTGAGCATTTCTAGAACTTACTTTTGTGGGCTCTAGTACCTTGCAGTTTCCTTCTGCCGCTAAAACTATTTAATGTTGCGATGGTTTCAAACGGAATGGTATCCTTTCTAAAATACCCCCTTATGTTAATAATGTTCAGTATGTTTGTGTCCACACATAAATAAATAATTCAATTCTCGGGCACCTGTCGCAAATTATGCCAGAAACCTTCCCTTCTGTAACACATCTCAAAACCCCGAAGAAGGTACTTGAGACCCTTGAAAGATGTGAATCTTTCTTTCATTATTTTTTTCACTCCACACAATTAAATTATAATTTAAAATGTGAATTGCGTAATGTAAAAAAATGAAGTGAAGTGAATAATCATCAGGGATTTTTCGCGCCTGATTGGAATGAGTTATTTAAGTGAGTATCCTCGAGTTTATAGGCTAGGTAGAGAGGTGAAGATGTGTCTATGATTTCGTTAGGTACGTTAGGAACAATCCGAAAACAAGTAGCTTCGATTTTGCGGGGAAAATGCCTCTTTGAATTTTGTTTTGTTATCTACCTATTCTCATCCGTTCTCAATTACATATTGTTGCATTATGTAATGTCGACATTTTTTTTAGATTCTTGGTATAAAAAACTGCTTTACCGTTCTTTTATACATACACACACACACACACACACACACACACACACACACACACATATATATATATATATATATATATATATATATATATATATAATATTACTGCTTTTTGTTAAAATACTTGATTTATTGGTGTCGTATGAGAGTATGTATTGGTTCAGTCAAAACGATGGTGCACGGGAAGTTCGAGAACGTCTCATAGATTCTTCTCTCGGAAATCTTTTGTCCTTCTTTCATAGGACGTGGAGACGCATCATTACGTACGAGAAAGAATAAATGACAACTCTACAGTTGGACTTATATATTTTTTCATTCCTTTCAAACACATCAGATACTTCGATTGCAAAGCAACAAAGGTGAATTTTAAAATGCGACGGGGGAGGCCTTGGAAATATGATCTGGCATCGTACCGCCCGGGTCGTTACAGAACTATTATGATTGTCTCTCAAACGTATCTTTGAGGGCGAAAAGGAATCGCGTTCTCTACGGCCGTGCCACAAAGAAGGGATTTGGTGTGCGCGAGACTCTCTAATTGGAAGCGTTTTCGAAGTCGTCCTTTCCCTGCGCCACCGCCGTTGTACTGCTCTGCCACTCGCACATTTGCTTCGGGCTCATGCCCTGCCCGAGGCTCGCCGCTCTTCGCTGCCTTACGTCATCGACGACGTCGGGAGCGTCCAAAGGCAGCTCCACGGGACGCCGCACCCGGCCTTCGATTCGAGTTCCTGCGACCCGCCGAAATTCCGTGAACCTGTTAATGAGAGAACGGATGTGTTGCATAAATATTGTGGATCGGCGTTCGTAATCGTTGAAACGCTGAGACGTTTTGTGCATGTGGTGCCGATGTAACAAATTCCACTTATTATATTCGGCATTTCTGACTCTAAATGTATTTTTGGCGGCGGAAGAAATAAATTTGTTATTCCTGTTTATGTAGCATATTCGCACAATCTAAACGTTTTATAGTTAAAATTAATTTATTTCACAATGAATAAAAGTATTTGTAGAAAAAATATAAACAAAGAGGATCATTCGTTAATTTCCAATTCGTTTTATGGTAGCATACTATTAATTCGTTTGATGGTAGCTACTAACTAAAGGCTTAATTTCCAAACTCGATATTTTTCTTTTCAATGTGCATGAAGGAATAACGCAAATTATGTAGTTAGTCTTATTTTCATAATTTTTTAAATTTTGTCATCTGAATTGTGGAGTGGACAATATAACATTTTTGACAGTACTTAAACTATTTATTTCAATTAAACTTTCGTAGATGACAGGAGTATTGTTAAATGAACCTTGTTAGGAAAGCCAAAAATGAATACTCTGCTACTTGGTTGAAATGTTGACTCAAATCTTTTGATGCTTGAAGGGTCGCGGGTTCGAATCCCGCCTCGGCATGGATGTTAGTGTTGTTCCTACGTATTGTTAATACAGTTCCCCCGCAGTTAAAACAATCACAGTGGTCGCTATATGACTGTTTTAAAAAGAGACCTCAAAGAAGAAGAACAACAACAAAAACCTTTATGCTTTACGTTTCGTCTCGAGACATAATCCTAAGGTGCCGAAGATGCGAGAAGTCGTGCACTAGATGGAAAAAATAAATATATTTTTATTAAAATAGCTCTAGCAGAGAACATGACTCCATTTTAGCAAACCGTTTTATTTTCAATTTGATTTCATATCAGCAATTGAAAAAAAAATACATTGCCAAAAATAAGTCCTAATTAACACTTGAAATGTACTGGCCCCTATCTGGGTGGGCTCGATGACCACCTCGCCCTCCTCCTCCCCCTCCCCCTCCCCAACCCCAACCCCCTCCCCAGTTGGGGGGAGTGTTCTATAAGATAGTCTTGAAAGCCTCTGAAAGCTTTGGATACTCCTCGAATTGTTTTCGAGGCTCCGCCATGTGTGCGCCGACGTTTTTTGCTTCTTGACGCCGGGTGTACAATACTGGCGTTGGCGTGCGAGCAAAGCGCGACAAATGGTTTCAGGAATGTGGAGAGGCCTAGCATTGACGGGCCCAGTTTAAATTTGCTAGCGTCACTTGCTTGTGTTGCCGATTAGTAGATGTTTTTACTCAGCTACCCTAAGAGGCAGATAGAGAAATAAAATTATTTCGAATAATAGTCACAAATTTCACTTCATTTTGTCGTTCAAGGATTGTTGCGCTGTGTTCAATGATTGTATATGCAGAAATCATTGGTGAATCACCGTAAAACTACAAGGAATTATGGTTTTTATTTTTGCATTCGAAGGACATTGCAATTCTCATTAACGGATTTATTCCTCGAAAGTGGAAAGGTAAGAACGTACTAAGGAGTTTTGCGATGTGACATTGCGCATTTTGTGGGAATCTTGAACATTCCAGTTATACGGTGAGAAATATGGGTTATAAGGAACGTCCCTGCCATATATGCTCTCATGTAGGTGCGATTCAATGACTATTAGCTCCCCAGATATGTGTGGTTCCGCTTAAAATATCGAAGAGCGGTTTTTGCCATCCGATAATTGACGTAGGGGTACACACACACACACACATATGCACTCTCACACTAAAATATACCGTGTGTACGATGCCGGGATATGACAAACTGCAGCATATCTGACGTACTATGTTGAAGGCGAGAAAATAAACTTCAGGTAATGGCCACGGCGTATGTTGATTTGAGTGCCACAGACATAATCGCGCACACATGTGTATTTTCTTCCTAAGAAATTGAGAATGAACCATCTTCCAAGGTAATATTGAAAACCACAACAAAGGTGCCACTGAGTCATTGCAAGTCTCGTGCAAGGTAACTAGCTTGCGTCCATAGCAACTGGCGCGAGATTTAAAAGTACGGGTTGTTCAAGATGCTTCGGGGTGGCAGTTCGTCACTGGATTCCTGACGCGTGGTGGTCTTCAGGGGAAGGACGATGTCTTTTGACAGTTATGAACCCAAAAGCAATATTAATTCCCATTTGATGGGCTAAATGAAAGAAATTATCTATTAAAACGAAATATCAGTCATATGTGATATTGTCAGTTGTGAGTAAAATTAAACATTTTAAATATAAAAGATCTTTTTTTTAATTTGCTTAATGTAAGGTTACATGAGCTGCAAGGTCATTAGCCGGGGGAAATCTTTGTTTCGTAATCGCATTTACTCGCAACTTTGCTTTGCAAAGAATTCGCTGTTCGAGCATAATCTTCCATTTGGCAAAAATGTTTTTACAAGGCGGGATTTAAAAAGAAAATAAACATGAAATAAGGCGATAAGTAGTATAATTTATAAACAAAATACAAATCTCGTATGTTTGATAGTAAACATCAGGCAAACATTATAAAATAAAGCCACCATTCTTGGTTATATTTTGAGACGTCTTCCTTTTGCGGTCCCTGCTCCATCGTATGCATGTTCATCCCTTTCTGAATGTGGTGCGGCAATGAGAGCGTAATCTAGGAAGTCCCTTCTCGCAGGAGCCCTGGGCTTCCAGGCGGGCAAATCAGTGTGCGGGCGCAGTTTGACAGACCTGCTGTATCGAGTTGAGATTCAGCACATACAGAAACGACCACATTAGTTAATGTGGATAAATTCCTTCCGATCAAGCTTCACGCATAGCATAGCCCGTTATTGTAAATGGTTCGCTTTGAGTATCTTGACCAGTGACCTTATTCCTGATGTTATGTCGTGCATTAATACATTAAATTCCTATTTTTGGTAAAGTGCGTTGCTTCCAGAACGCCAAAACGTTTTGTCGCGAATGTTATTTGCGGTAATCGGCGAAGAGAAAAAACGCGAATATAAACGACATAATTTCTAAGTTGACGTTCACCCAAATTACCCTCTAATAAAATTTAATTTTGTATGGAAAATGACGAATCCAACTTCTTGCAAAATTTGCGTTCGGGAACTGTTTCAGATGTCAATAAATCCCACATTTTACTCTCTCGTCCACTGCGTTTATTCTCGTTTGCATTTCGTGCGATGCCGTGAGCTCTAGGAACGTTTACAGAGGGGCCCATAAAACCTTTACTGCAAAATCGTTCTCTTTAACTGTAGCACCACGGATCACTACAAAGCGGTAAGGCTAGTGAAATGTTGGACGATTTGCAGATGCAGGCAGCTATTCGAATGAGAGATGGTGGTTTCATGTCGCACTGTGCAGTTGATGGCAATTTTCATCTCTCCAATTGAGATTCGATCTTAGAAAACATGTACACGTAAAATGATATGCATTACGCCCTGAGGAAGGTCGCAGAATGGCGACCGAAACGTCGGCACCTTCGCCATGGACGTGGCGTCACCCGGACAGCCTAGTAAAAACTGAAGGAGCGCTTATACGCGAAGGATGTTTATATTCGAGAAAATACGAGAGTTCACTAGAGGATACTTCATTTCGAAAAATAAACTAAGGGTTTTTCCTATAGTTTCTTCATGAATACTACGGAAATGTGAATTACTACTCATAAAATCATTTTCATTTACCTATGTAAATTGATTGGTCGTAGCTACTTGTGTTTTCGTAACTGTTGATGTTAAACTTCCATAAGTTGTATATAATATGCTATTTCGATACATCCTGCAAGGACGTACAAAACTAGGTTCTCTGTTCGGCCTTTGTGTTGTCATTTCTTCAGTAAATTCACAAACAATTTTGTTTCTTTTTAAAATTTTTCTGCGTTTTCAATGGCATCTTGTCCCCAATTGACATCTTAATCTTTAATAACTTCAACCGTCTGCAGTAGCTCTGCGGCAATGCCGTTGACTCTGCAGCATCGATGACCTACGGTTCTGGTCCAGACGGTGGCAGAATTTCGACACTCACTACATATCTGGATTGAATTCAACCACTGTCTGAAAAATTCTAGTGACGGCTGCTGTGAACGATAGTTTTCCTCTGACGAATACAGGCGCAACGAACGGCCCACGGATCACGCTTGGACTTATTCCCCATCCTTGTTCCTTTCTCTTCACACGCACATACACACACACACACACACACACACATATATATATATATATTCAAGAACTACGCTACCACATACGTCTGAATCTTTGTGCTTGTACCTGCTTGCTCAATGCCCCGCTAGAGAAGATTTCTAGAGGGGGAAGCCCTGCAAACAGATGTGAAGTTCGGTGTTAGATTTCACGTTCCGACGTTATGACTTAAGTTCACAAGTCCGGAAGCACAAGTTCCTGAATTCTAAATGAAGTAACATATTTATAATTAATTACTCCGTGGTGAGAGGGCCATATCAAGTGTGGGGAAAGCGATCATATTCAGAATACATCTTGTTTGCAGTACTGAGTCACTGATAATCCGTTGAGACACGTAATTGTTAACAGAAATGGAGTTTGGACTATGAAGGTGAGAGACAAAGCATTCTGTGGTCTTTCTGTCCTGCATTTTTTGATTTCAGTGCTTCTCGCAGCTTCAAAACGTACCACTTCAAAACTTCCAAAAATAGGTGTTTAGGAAGTTATTTCTTGCCAGTAGTATTTTGGCTGCGAGCTAGACTCGAATTTAGACTCTAATATTCGTAACCAAATAGATTTTGTTATCCCTTCATTTCGAAACAGCTTTCTCAATTTTACGTTTTCGACAAAGATACGTTGGTCAAAATTATTTGATATGATTTCTTAATGAGTTAGTTCTAGAGTGGGAAGTTAATTATTCTCAAGTTTACCGCACCCACTCTGTCTTTCTCTCATACCTATCGTTTAATCTTCTAACGCTTTCGATAAAGTCGTAGACACTTAATAAGAAATACGTGATAAGAAAATATGCTATACACATTTTCGGCAACACTGATGTAGTCCTAACTTCAATTTCGCTAAAGGGGGAGCATGTAGACGAAGAGTATAATCTAAGATATAATCTCGTTTGTTAATTAATCATTAATAATAGATTTTTGGGATCTTAACTATGGATCTTTTCCCGTAAGTTGAATAGAAAAGAAGCTACATTTTGACTCCCCCCTGTTTAACGGAGAGTGTAAAACTGTCTTTGCAGGTATATGTGACTTATTAACCCATAGTTTCACTTTCCTCACTCCTTTCATCAGAATTTACTCTCACGTATTCCATACATCAACCCTGTTCTCAGGACGTTATCTACTCTCATACCTATACACTCGCTCTTCTTTCATCTTACCCATCCTCCCACGTACCGTCTAAATCTACTGTCTTGCCTATTCACATCTCGTTTTTGAGTTAATGAGCATCGTAAAATTCTTGTGATGCTTTTTTAAGCTCACCCAATAATGCCTTGCCCCCAACCGCTAAACACTTACACCAATCAAGTTGTGTGCATTCCTTACATTTAAGGTAGTTTTACGGCGTTGCAGCTCAGCGCTTTCAGTCGGTTACATCATCCCTCCAGATGCGCCGACATTTAAAACACGAGAGAGATCAGCTGCTCGGCGCGGCGCAGCGCGGCGCGGCGAGGAAGTTACACAGGCAGCGAGATAATAGCCCATGTGGCAACGAGAGAAGAGCGCCTCATGAAGAGATCGTAAACCTCTTCCGTTCGGCGATTCGCCTTTAGACTTCGGTGCAACGCGATAGAGATGTGTGCGTAGTGGCGTGGCTCAACGGTTATCAAAGATAGTGCTAGAAGGGAGATCCGCCTTCTTTAATGTTTATTTCTGTCGATTTTATGTTTTTCTTCTAAAAGTAAGTCAATAGAATAGATATGAAGACAAAGGCAATTTAATTTAGAGCAGTGGTGGTTCGTGGGCAGAGATTGGGATGAAATGCTATTCCAAAGTACAAATCTTGCTCTAACGTTCTATCACTGGCGTTCTCATATTTTTTAACTTTCTTCTTCCTCACTATGCGAGTCACGATCGTAACTTCCGTTTGGAACGTTCCACCAGTGTGCGTTTGTCGGAATAGGTACTTCCCGTGTCACATTTAGATCACAATCGATGAAATCTCTCGGCTTCAAATGTGAATACCGAGAATTACCTCATTTTTTAAAGATTTATTTTACAAAAATTAGTATCATTTTCAAAATCCCTAAATACATGTTGATTTCGTTGAGTCAAAACGCAAGGCCCATAAAAAGAGCTAGTGGCGCATCAAGGGGGGGGGGCGCTGCACCCTCCCCCCATAAGCCAATGCTACGTATTCAAATATATAGCTTTTTTATATTCTCTACGCTAACGAAGGTCTTTCAATATATCGGTTGTTAACATTATAAATCGTAAACCTACAATATTAACAAATAAAATTATATTTTAAATTGAGCAGAATTTTCGTAAGAAATCATAAAGTCGCCTCACCACTATACCTGCAGAACGTTGCAGTACAGCTCCCAGGAGCGGCCAATCGAGAATTGGCGGTCGCTAAAAGATCAAGGGGGCGGCGCCTGTGGCCACAGCCGTGTCCGAACCCCTGTGCCCGACGGTCGTGGCAAGGGGAGGTAGGGAAATCGGAACGAGGGAGCGCCCCAACGACACGCCCCCCCCCCCTGCAAGCCCGGCCAGACCCCGCCCTTTCACTCCGCGCGTCCGGGAGGCACAAATTTGGACTTTGACGTGTTCATGTCAAATACACAGGGTACCACGCGAGATCCAACGGTCAGGTGTTCAACAGTTCTCCCCTTTCCCTGCGTCGGCGCGTGCGCCGTCCCCCCTACGTCACCGCACCCGCGGCCCGGCCGCCCGTTCTGTGACACATGATCGAACGCCTCGCACGAGTCCCACCCCTTCCCACAACCCCTTATCTCGTTGCCCTGCTCCCCGCCCCACACCGCGCCGCCCCGTCCTGCTTTGCTCTTCCCCGCTTCGCCTCGCCTCGTATCGCCCTGCCTCGCTGCATCTTGCTCCACCCCACCCCTTCTCCCGCCGCACGTCGCCCCGCTGCGTCCGTCTGGGCCCTGCCCTCGGGAACGCTCCGGCGCGAAGATGGGTCTCCTGTATAACATCTTTACGAATGTATTGCATGTAATTTAATAGGCACAAAATGCAATTGCTCATCAGAGGTCGCACCCTGATACACGGTCGGTTGTAGGATTAGAGCTAGTGGATCCAGTTCCCCGTTGAAAAAAAGTGCCTTACTATTTAGGCACTTTCGAAAAATTATTTTAAAATAACTTCCTCACATTAGTTCTTCACACAACTTCTGTAAATGAAATTCTTGACCATAATGTTTTTCTTTTGGGTTATTTTTTGAATTGATGAATATAGTTTTGCAATAAAATAATTTTAAAAAAAATTCAAAACTCATCTTGCACACGGGTTTTGCACTGCCAAGCCCTAGTGCTTGATGAGTTGCATATCAATGGGGGGGGGGGCAAATTTCATATGTATGACTGAGTTAAATGAGATTTCCCACCACATGTTCCACAGTGAAACTTAATAATCTTCATGCACTGTAAGTATGTATTTTTTTCAAAAGAACTAATAAAAATATCAGTTATGCTATTACGTGCACATGCGTGTTCGAAAATGTTACTCTCACAGCGAATATAAAACAAGCAGACGAATTTTCAAGGAGCATGTACACATAAAGTTAGAAAATGTAAATTGCTCACATTTGTACTACAACTTATTCACAATGTTCATACCCATCACTTTCAACACAGCTAAATAATTTGATCTAGATTTCATGAGGTTGGAAATGAGAGGTCTCACGAAATATTCATTACTTATTTTAATTTTTACATTTTGATGGTCGAGGTAAGAAAGTGAAAATTACCACTCTATAAGAAGGAAAATAGCTGACAACCTTTATGGTGAAATTGTAGGATAGTGTTTTCTGCCATAGAAATATATGCAATGTATGAGTACAAGTTATAAATGTTCAAATCGAGCGAATATATATATATATATATATATATATATATATATATAATATTTATATTTCATTGGTATAGCAGTCACGAACTTTGTTAAAATTCGTTCCAATTATTCGAAGATTCGTTACAATTTTTAAAAAAATGTTTGAGTGACAGTGAAGATTGCAATTTTCCGATTTCGAATTTCTTCAGGATTTTAATCCCTAACTGCAAACATTATTGAGGAACCATTCATTACTGAAAACTGTTTATGGTAAAATCGTTATCATTATCATCAACATCTTAGAGGAGTGTACTTCTCTCTCAGGGCCTGAACTTGTAGGTGTTCGCTGTGGTGGAGCATTGGGTGCACAAAAGGGATGTGGCCGTGAGGTCTGGTTCGTTGTGATGCAATTACTGTATTCAATTACAGTGTTCAAAATTTTTGATAGTCTTACTTGCTTAAATGAATTTATGGAGATCTTTCTATTACTTTTTTCTTTTCTTCAGAAGGGTCATTTTCGAATTAAATTTAGCCTGATGAAAAATGTTACTACTCATAGCTGCGGTTATGAAATAACCAGTATATTTTATGTCCAACTTTTTGCTCTTGAACATGGATAAAGATAATTAATTTATAAGATGGTTGAATTTAAGGGTATGCTATGACAAGCAGATAGAGCTAAATATTTTCAATTTGTGGTGAAACTGCCGAAAGATTCCAAAAACGGATGCTGGTTTGGTCCATTGAAGGGAGCATCGTCAGGGGAACATATATTTCATCAAAGTGTCGAGCGAGTGACTCTTTGACGAAGGATTCAGCTGATGGAATACTTGATGAAAAGCAGATGGGGTCCTTCGCCGAAAATAAGCGCTAGCTCAGCACTTTGATGGTGCAGCGAAGGATCAGTCAATTAAAAACGCGCGCGTTGCTCCTATGGGGACTGTAATGGAGAAGCGAGTTTGGTCCGTGGAACTCGTCCCAAAGTTTTGAAAAAAAATGTTGCTTTCATGAGTATGTGTTAGCAGAGTATTCACAGCAGACTGTGCTTTGCATAGTTGACGTCGAAGTTCACAACTCTCTTCAAACGTGCCTTCGTATTATTAGCGTAAACCAAATTATTTTTCTTCGTCTTTTTTTGGGGGGGGGGGGATATTGGTTGTAAGTAATCATTGCCTTAGGATTACCTGAAAGGAAGAGGAGACGGAACGTATATTCGCAACGAATTTTTGTTTTTGGGACCGTAACATCCTCGAAGGAAATATAAAGTAAATTGTTAGGATGGTCTGCGGAGATTAGGAAATACTCCTAACACGAACGATATTTCTAAGAGTTTGAACCTTTCACACAGTTAACATCACAATTTCCCGCGATTATTATTCACATATGAACTTGAATGTGCGGATTATAGTCTTATAAAGGCCTGCCGATAACATGGGCAAAGTTGTCTAATGGAGAGAACGTGTTGTGAGGTAGAACAAGAGTGGATAGATAATTCCACTGTGCTTCTTTAGATAACTCGTTCAGAAGCACCTTAGGTTGGCAATATAAATACTACATTGTTTAGTATTTATTTAGTAAATACCAAAAACGTTAAACACTGTCGTACGGTTGAAAGGTGCAATCCGTGCACGTTTTCTTCCATAATTTTTGGCCACCGTAAATGGACAGATTCTTGAGAAAAGAAATGAGACATTGAAGTGAAATATTGAAAATATATTTATCAAATTAATTTCACAAGTTTTTTTAGGAAATCAATATATTTGCTGTGATTGTTTTCAGTTAAAGTATAATGTGAATGATGCATTGATTACTGTAAAAGCTCTCCAATTTGGGAATAAAATAAGCTCCCTAATTGTTTCTTATAACTCGATTTCTGATTTTATTTTTCTTGATTTGGATAGAGATTCATCAGCTTTGCATTTGATTTCATTTGCGTGAATTCTAATCGAACGAGAATATATTTTTGTTAAATTGACGCACATCCCACATGAAGTGTTAAGAGTTCAACTACGTTATTTTATTCTTTCTTTCATACACGAGCTGTTGTATGCAATTCTACTTGAACACCTTGTCGGTCTTAAAGATGAATGGCGTCTTGCAATTTTCAGTTGGCTATCAATATAATAATAAAAATAATAATAAAAATAAGAATAATAAAAATAATAATAATAATAATAGTAAAAATAATAATAATAATAATAGTAAAAATAATGATAATAATAATAATAATAATAGTAAAAATAATGATAATAATAATAATAGTAAAAATAATGATAATAATAATAATAATAGTAAAAATAATAATAATAATAATAATAATAGTAAAAATAATAATAAAAATAGTAAAAATAATAACACACACTGCCTACTGCACGTCTGTCCAGGCCCCAGCACGAAGAATTTCCGCCGCCCCCCTTCGAAAGGGGGCATTAGTTTCCCGCCTTTCCCCAGGCCTCGCCGCGCTCGCGCTAACGGGGGTTGGTTGGCCCGAGGCGGTTCGTACGCTGTCAATTGATGTTTCCGGGCACACTGACCGGTTCGGCCATTGGTCCCGTTAGTTTGAACCCGGAAGGAGGCGAGTTTCCTCCCCCTCCAGTGGGGGGTGAGTTTTGGCGCCGACCTACGCGTCGGCTCGGAGGGTTTCTTTCTTCACGTATCTCCCGCGGCTGGACACTGCTCACAAGCTTTCTTTTGTTCCCTCCACAGTAACCCTGCAGAGAAGGGGAATTTATTTACTTTAAATTTTTTACATTGAACTGCTGCCTTGCGGCTTAAGCAGCTAGAGGAGGGGCTTTTTCTTACAGCCAAGTTTTACATTCTAGTCCTAAAGTTAATTTACTTGCACTTTGGCATTACTAACTTACACTATGATCGGTTTTGTTAATACTATAATACTACAGAAATTGTTATTTTACGGGTGAGGTATTTTTTTTTCTTTTTCTCTACATTCACACATCATTCATACTTGTTTCATTATATACGTAACCATTCATTCGCACTTCACTACACTACATACTATTCGCCACGGCACTGACTTGGCTCAAAGTGTCCATGGCGCTCGGGCCCATTGGGAGGCGTGGCATGTGGGGCGCGGCGTCGCGTTCCCCTCGCGTCCCTCGGCCGATGGCGAGTCTTCCCCCTCGCGTTCGGCTGCCTCCGCTCGCTCGCACAAGGCAGCAAGCGTGTCGTGGGGCAGCGCCTGGAAGGAGAAGGCGACGCGCTTCGGACCTTTCCGTAGGTGGGACCAATGCGCGTCGCTGTTTGCCTCTCCCGGGACAAACTCTACGCACACATCTGTGGTAGAGTAGTTCTTATGTGTATGTGTAAGTAAGAGAAGAGGGTAGGACAAGGAAGTAGGAGAGGTGCCGCGCTGTCTTTCGCCCGTTTGTTAGGGTACTGCTCTGGCATTCGCCTGGTAATGATTGGAGAAACCACGGAAAACTACCGATCAGAGCACCTGGCCGCTAGAATTCTCCTTCAGCCAGCGGCTGAATTCGACCTAGCTGTATAACTAGTGTTGAAAATCTACCACGGTCGGGACTCGAACCCTAAGCCTTCCCCGTCAGTCTCCGAAGAGGAAGCTGATCTCTATCTACGCTATCTCTGAGATACACTCAGCTCGTTCGTCGTACGTTGTAGTCTCGCTTTTTCGCGGCTTCCGCGTGTTCCACTTCCACGTCAGTTGCTCACGAGACGCCTGATATTATGTTGTTGTTTTTTCAGGCTAATAAAAGATTTTTTGACATATTCTCAAATGGTCGAGCATCCCGCGTCTCTTTGCTAAATGCATTCTTCCGCCGATCCGATGATCCGAGCTCTAGCTGTTAATGTCTGAAAGTGTCGGTTCAGTGCGTGTATTTAGGGTGACATTAAATAAAACGTTGAAAGAATTGACACAAATGATGTCGAAAAGCAGATGAGAATATTTATGCGTGAAAACGAAGTCGTCCAACAGATAAATGAACATGCCTTAAATACACTATTTCAGAGAGCCCGCAGTGTTTACTCTTATCTTGCTTTTAATTGAACATCCAACAGAAGAAATATTAATCAAAGAATCGTGCATTAAATAAAATTGCTTGAAAAGGAAGTTTTAAAACTACATTTCTTGCATTCTTTCTACACAAATACGTAAATTTCATGTGAACATTCTCCTGTTGGCGGAATATAAATATTATTATTATTATTATTATTATTATTATTATTATTATTATAATGGGGAGCACAATAGTCCCGGGACAAGCTAGCCGAAGTGTATTTAAGTGAATGCGAAACATCGTTTCGTATTACCCACAGACCACATTCCTAAATTTGGGTGGGCATCTCTGAATATCAGCAACAACAAGAACAACAGTAGCAAGAACTCTTACACGTTCTAACAGGCTATATACATTGGCTAGCGCATGGGAAGATCGGGTGGCTAGAGCTCTTTCGTTTTCAATCACGTTTCTCGGAATTTTGAATGGAACTTTCACGTAGCTCCTCTATGAGAATCCAATGATTTCCTGTAATGTGTGCTAGCCGGGGTCTGCCCACCTCCTCTAGTGTCGTGTTTTGATATCATTGTGCGATGAGATTTACTAACGTGTTCGTTGAAAGCTTGTCCACTCCCACGTTAAATTCAACCTTTCTTCACTTTTCGGAGTGAAAGAGGATGGTTAATGAAAATTGATCAGCAGCTACCTATTGTCAATTTCAATAATATTTAGAATGTGAACGAATCAAGTAATCATTCTTTTTTACTTGTTCGTACACTTGGTAGATAGTATTCTGATGCTGCCAAAATTAATCTCATAATTTTGACGGAAATACACCTTTTGGGGATTCTTGATACCGTGTTTTACTTTCTCTCCTTTACGAAGATGCTTTGCAAAATGTGAAACTTCAGTAATCGTGCGCTGGAAAACGGCGAATTTTCAGTAGAAAAACTCTAATTGCCGAGCCCTAGTAACGAAAATCCAGTTGCTAAACAATTAGATTTATCAACTTTCTCTTTTTATATATAAAAAAATGCCTCTAACACGTGCTCTAGCCAGAATCCGTTTTGTGCGTCCTGGATACCGAAAAATCGATTGACGGCAAAACGTGTCTTTTGTTCGTCCGTGGTCAACGCTAGTGCCAACAGTTCTGCGGATTTTCTCCAGAATTATTATTCCCAATCGATGTGAACAAATTCGGGGCTTTGGAAGTTTTAACGATATTTTGATTTTGGAGGTTGCTTCACTTGTAGCCTCTACACTTTTTCAATATGTTTTCAAAATGGCTCCAATTATTTAGTTACGTGTTGTTCTTGGTAGTTCAAAAGACGCTTAAGAGAATGCTACAGGTCTCAAGTTCGTTGAACCCAGGTTTTTTGAAATTTGCAAATATGCAATTTATTTTGAGCGTCTTCCTACAACTATTGAAAATGATGTTTTTTCCTTGATGAAAACTTTTCTTTCAAGATCTTGTAATAAGTGCATATGGAAATATGAGTAATTTTCGTGTAATTTTGCGCGAAATATAAGTATTTTTTTTTTTAAATATTTTGTTGTCAAAAACAGCTTCCATTGTTTTACTTAAAATAAGAAATAGTACAAGAAAGTAAATGCTGTTGTACCACCAATACTTTTTTGTTTTTTTCCAAAACTACTGTCTGAACTTTCTCTAAAAATATCCATTCTTTTTTCTTTTAAATTATTTGCTTCAATAGAGCAGCGTAGTGTGCTATAAAAATGGCATTTTCAGTAAACCTTTCACTTTTCGAAAATTGCAAAAGTTATTGTTTTTGTCGCCGTTCTACAACTATAGTATTAAATAAAGATATGTTTTTCTTAATAAAATTTATTCCTCACTATTACATATTTGAATGACTGAATTTTTATTTAAAATTTAAAAAAGTGAGCAAAATGTTCTAACTAAAAGGTTCCTCCTTTATTTTGTTCGAATAGAGCGAATGAAGCTTAATAATATGGGATAGATTCCTATTTTAATTAAAAACTTCGGAAATGTCAAAAGTTGCGACTGTTTTACT
Organism: Gryllus bimaculatus; assembly: GCA_017312745.1. Classification (NCBI taxonomy): domain Eukaryota; kingdom Metazoa; phylum Arthropoda; class Insecta; order Orthoptera; family Gryllidae; genus Gryllus; species Gryllus bimaculatus. Next base: position 510,063 of record BOPP01000088.1, on the reverse strand, counting down.
TCCTCTTTTATACGTTGGGAGCATTTATTTAGCTAACTAACCCTCTCGTTTAATGCAACAATATGCTTGATTGCCGAGTCTATGCTGTGAAATCCAAATTCCAGATCGGGCAAAGGGTTTTAGATTAATGAGGTGGCCCTTAAGTGTAATAAGTCGCTGACCGCGAAAACGTATGGAATCGAGTTGAGATGTGCGAAATTTCCGCACAGAATGCCATAGAGTTTGGAAAATATCAAATACTCCTCTGTGTACGCTCGTACACTTAATTACCTATGTTCCTAGAAAGTGTTTGCTGCAACCGCCAATCATTGACAGGCAGTTGATTCATGAGTAATAGGAAAATTTAGGGAAGCCCTTTCTTGTTGGGTACGTACAGAACTTCCGCAAACTATTCGATTTCGTGGGGGAGGAGGGGCACGAACTTTTGGCATCTGTTCCCGTTCTAAAGGAACGTGTGTGATGGAACTCTTCTAACAGAATTGTTCTGGCGTCTTGTGCCCTAGTTCTCTTGGGACGTTGGCCACCAAGTACAGAGACCTGATTTGTGGATTTTCGGGGCAAATGTGTCTTGATCGTTGATGCTTGTTGGTTTGCGTTTGCTTTCGCCACAATCTTGCTTACTCGGGATTCGAACTCCCAATTCTAGCAAAGAGCGATTCTCACCTACGCTGTTCAGGTCGGTGTCCATGCAGTGTTAGTATGTGAAACGTTTGATGTCCGCGACATTAGAATCTTCCGGTCGGCTATGCTGGGAGGTGCTAGGCGAGCGGTCGCGGTCGCCTGGCCAGGGGGGGCCTGCCTCTGGCGGGCGCCACGTGCCGGGCGGAGGCGGGGCCGGCGGGCGCGCGGCTGGAGGCGCTGCGCTGCGCGCGGGACGGGCCGCGCCCGGCCGGCCAGTGGCCAGCCGGCCGTCGGGCGGCAGCGCACTAGGAGTGGCCCGGCCGACCCGGAGTAGAGCGGGGCGACCGCCGCGCCTCCCTGACGTCTCCCCCTCCTGCAACATCGCCCTCTGCTCAGCCCGACCCGCCCGTGCGACCCCCGTCGATTCTCGGCGTCCGCCGCCACCTCGCGCCCGCCACCGCGCGCCGCCCTGCCGCCGCCTGTGACGCAGTGGGCGCAGGGGTGGCAAGGCATTGGGAGTTGCGTTTCGCTGCTCATCCCGTCCCTACTGTCTGTAGCACTAACACACAGCTGAAGCGCGGGCGGCCGATATGGGAAAGCATTGTACATTGTTGTCGGAAATATAGTATGGCATCACCACAGCTTCCATCACACTCGTACTTCGCTCTGCCACAATCATCGGATAAGTGTGCTTGCTGCTGCTGCGTAGTTATTGTATTTAATTGATACTAATGCGTTCGCTAGTTCTATACTACAGTGCTGTTGCTGCTTGCTCTGGCTGCTGCTGCTGCTGCGCTGCTTGCTCTGTGCCACCGCCACGTGCGTGCCGCGCGCGCGTGAGTTCGGAACTTTGTCGTATTGACGTTGCGCACCCGCGCGCCGGCGCGCCCTTTCCTCCGCCTCCTTCTGGCGTCCGCCCTCTGTCCCCCTCGCCTCTCATCCCTCCGCTGTGCCGCGCAAGCTCTCTCCGACTCCTCTCCCTGTGGACGGCTCTCCGCGCCTGAGGCGCCCGGAGAGCAAGGGAAAAGCGAAATTGCAAAAATACGCCTCCCTGACCGTACTTCCTGCCGCGTAGCCGCAATCTGTTTAGGCTATTTGCACTAAGTGTACGTGCAGGGCGAGTAGAGTGCTGGGACGACGTGGGGCAGGAGCTCGCCTCGCATTTCCTCGAACTTCACAGTACCTACCAGCACTTCCTGCGCTTCCCCGCATCCCCAGTCTCCCGGCAGCTCCCCGCATAATCCTGCAATTCCCTACCCACGTTTTCTATCCTCTCCTAATAGCATGTAGACCATCCCTGCATCTAGCCCGCCCCTCATCCCTCCCAGCCCCCGCTAGCGCTTCCCTTCGACATCTATCGCCTGCCAGCTTCCTGTAGCCTCTCCCCGCACCCTCTAGCGCCGCCCGGCTTTTTCTTTCGCCTCCCAGCTTTGGGTTGCCCCTTCTTACGTCCTCCAACGTCTCCCGTATCTTCCAGCACCTCGTCGCTTCTAGGGCCTTCCCACGTCTTCTAGCCTCTCACCAAACCCTCTAGCGCCTCTCCCATTATCCGTGTACGTTCTTACTGATGTGGCTCAAGGCATCAGCTGATGTTCCTGCAGTGCCTCTGACAGGGAGGTTGTAGGGTCCGAGTCCCGACGATGGCGGATTGTCGACAGTAGCTAGAGATCTAGGTTGAAAAAAAAATAATGATCCTAAATGTGAACCACGAGGGCCCCTGAAGATGCATATGTATCTCGTGATATAAGAATATTTTGTAACCTACCGTTTAAATAAATTTCTATCAATTTCAAGTGCCCTCTTTGTTCAACTTTATATTTCTGTTGTTACTGTTATATAATAAGTAAATGAAAAGTTTTGCATGGTGTATATATTTTCTACTTCAGAATTTCCTTCTAATTTCTCCAATACAAATTTTTGACATGATAATGAATTTGAAGGAGGGATTTGAAGTTAGGAACATTTAAATTTGATAGACCTTTAACGCCTCTTCACGATTGTAAATATCCAAAACGATTTACTGTAGAGGTAACCCGTCAAAAATGACGCTACAAAATCAAACTCGCAAATTGATAATTCATTATTGTGAATAGTATAAAACGTTTCATTTCTTTAATACTAAACTTAACGTTTTCCACTTGAAATATTTTTTATTCTCAAAATGGAAACGGCGAGGTGATTTTAGGGAGAACCTGAAAGGGCCACCATGTGACATTTTAGGCTGTATGTAATTGTTGCCACGTCCCATGAAGGGATCGGATGTAGTACCTCTGATATTTGTTAGGTCGTTTAGATACATTTCGTTTTCGGAATCCAACAGCGTGTGTATCGAAGATTAGGTACTGTGTACCCAGGAACCACATATTAGTGCGTGCAGTTCGCTTATTCCTCTGTCACGGCAGCGAGGAGTTCGATCTTACCTCTTCAGGATTGTCCTCTCATGTCGGCCATATTTGTATTATATCCGTTCTCATTTATTTGTTTTCAAAATCTTAATTTTTCTGTGACATATGTTTTTTGTAATTAATTTGTATTTTAGGTTTATTTTACTAATTGATGGTAAATATAATTGAACCTGACAGTGTCTTTACAATTCAACTCCTGTCGCTTTTTCTTATCACCATCGCTATACAACCGTACCTTGCGTCGCGGCCAGGGATATTTAATTCCTCTGCCTCCGCAGATCTCCAGTTGCAAAGCGCGAGATTGCCGGGGCGTGCGCACGGTGCTGACTTGCTGCACAGACGTGCAAGAGCGATTGCCGTCCCTTCTAACACCCACTCAACGTGCGCAACCGAATTGAGCGCCATGAAAACCATCGAATTGTATCGCAAAATGACGCGCCAATAGCGACTTATTAGAGTGACCCGGTCAGTTTGAAATTTGTTATTGCTTTTGGAGACTTTCTAAACGATTTTTTTGTCATATCCTTAAACCACAAATGATATGTCAAAAAATATTTTGCATCAGTTCCTCAGAGTTTACGATACAATTTCGGGGACGCAGGAAATTACTATAGATACTGATTTCTCAGTCTTGATTCTGAGATTAGCATAATAGTGTCTCCCTTTTACTTTCTCGCTTACGCTTACGCGGCAGAGAGAAAGTTACATGTAATGCTGTGCGAAAAACTTCGAATTTTTGGCAGAAAAACTTTTATTACAGGGACCTGAGAACGAAAAAGTGGATAAATCCAGATGCTAAATTTAGGGGGGGGGTCCTCTAATACGTGTTGTAGCCACAATCCATGATTTGTGGGTCCTTGACACCGAAATCCGATCCTTGATACCGATCGATTGACGGCAAAACTTCTGTCGGTCCGTCCGTCTGTGAACTAATACTTGCAGGTAAACCGTTCAGCTGATTTTCTCCAATATTGATATTCCTCGATCGATCTGACTGATGTCGCGGCCCCTTGAATTTGAATCTGATATTTCAATTTTGGGAGGAACATTACATGGAGCCCCTGAGACATTTTCAAAATTTTCAAAAAGAATGGTTCCAGCGTCTTTGATTAAACGTTGTTACTGGAAAGTGTGAAGGATGTTTAAGAGAATTGCTCAGGTCTCATGTTCGTTAAAAGCCCCGATTTTTCGAAAATTGCAAAAATTCAAATTTTTTGGCGTCTTCCTACAATTTGCCATGAAAAACAGATCTAAAAGTAATGCCTTGTTCTATTTTTCGAAAAATGAGTATTTTGTGTCAAACATAGACAATTTTTATTGTCTTTAAACCTTATTTTTTTAAACGACACACATTTTTTTGATTAAATTTGGATCATACCGTAAAGGGTATTTGAAAGAATAGTGGAGCTGGCCAAAATGTTTTTTTTAATTAAAAAATGCGCCTTTCTACAACTATACTTATCAAGATACTTTTTTTTTTCTTATTGCAATGTGTACATCAAAAACACGTCTTCAAATAAGATCACGTTGAATTTTTCGAACATAATAGTATTCTTTGAGTAATTGAGTGTCAAATGTCGGCGCCCGCTCCAAATTTACTGCCCTTTGTGAACATAAAATGGAGTGGCAGGCAGTTGGATGCTATGTAAGTTAGAATTCGTTTATTATTTCATATTTCTTTGTTCGTTTCTTGCATTAGAGATTTTATTAGAAGATATAAAATTGCTTTAAAAAATATTGAAAACGTTTTTTTTTTAATTGAGTTAAATGTGAAAACGAATTGATTTCGCTTTGCACAATAAAATGTAGGAATGAAGAGTAATGCACGTAGAAACAGAGTAAGTTTGATGAAATTAAAAATATATTTGATTATTATATTTTTCTATCCATTTTCATTTTCTTGCTAGTGCTCAAGAAAGCTAATTGGCAAAATGTGTATCCTATACGAATTAGTGATCATTGTTGCTTGTTGCTACCTATTGTTGTAACGCCGCACTGATGACAGAAGGCGAGGATGACGACTGCCTTTCATTCGCGTTATTATAAACTAATAATTGTATATACGGCTACAAAACGCTTCATGCATTTTTGGTACATTTATATAGGATGTGAATACACCGAATTCAGTGGCAGAAAGCTACTTTCGTTTAAGCATTTGGTTTTCTAAAATGTATTTTTCACGCTTCGTTCGTTAAGGAAGTTTCCAAATTGTAGATGAACTGTAAGACAGAAATTGTCATATTACAGTATTATAAAGCTATTAATAATATCGCGAGAAAGTGCGTGCCGTTGTAGCGTCACTAGTTTACATACTTTTCGAAGGTTGAGAAACTGGTCAAAAAATTAAAATCGTTTGCAGATATTTTGTAATTTGTATGTGCGACGTTTTTCAGAAAAAAAATATTTATCTACCTCATGAGAGTATTGAAGTGGATAAGTAGAAGATGTAGTGCATATTTTGGCATAACAATTAATTAATTTATAGAGTAAAAGCACCAGTAGTAGATGACAGAGTTAATTACATTTTCGTAGTTTCCTTTCAATTCTTGGGCCACAGTAAATGCGTTGTTGGACGTTTAATGGGTGATATCTTTCTTAATAGATCTCTTGTCTAAAAAGGTAAAGTTATTATTTTTTTATTAATTTGCTTCCAAACTTCGATTTTGTTTCAATACTGGCCTTTTGAAAAATACAAAATATTTATAGTGGTCAAGAACTCGACTCAGTAATGGTCAATCGATATTTCTACCCTCTGAACGTGTTTGAGCCCAAGAAAAGTACTTATTTATGCTACGTTATTACAATGCTAATATTAATCAAATGATCCCAGCTTATTCTTTCAATTCAAAATAAACCAAATAAGTAATCGCCATCATTAGAAGACACTAGTTCCTCGTTCTGTGTGCAGCAACTTTCTATTCTTGCTTTTCAGTTATTATTATTATTATTATTATTATTATTATTATTATTATTATTAGTTTGAAGAGCTCACTAGTGACGCAGCGTCGTCCTACATATATTATAGGAATCTATAAACAATCATTCATCATGAAGGATAATATATTAGTGTTATGGAATACGTTATAATTAATTTAAAAAATCTGTTTGCAACTTGTCTACTTAAAATAAGTGCCCAAGCGGTTGGACGAAACAAATCCTAATAATTAACCTGAGCAATGCAGTAATCACTGAGTATATAATGATTACTACACAAGTATATAAGTACATTGTGCAATACGAAAGTCTATTAGATGCCCATGAAATCTCAGATATATTTTTAGATTATCCTTACCAAGATTCTTTGTGTGTCATTATTGTTTCATCTTCGTCTTTTCACGTTTCAGGCTATACTGGCCCTCTTGTTAGAACTGTGTTAACTTTCAATTTGTTTTTAAGTTTCATGTACTGCCATAAGACTGTCTCATTCCAACCACGATAGTCATCAAACCACAATTAAAAATGTGAGAATCTCTACAATTAAAGATCCGTTTCAGAAGTTTATTGCACAACTGTGTCTCGCAGACGCACGTACAAGGCATAAGTATTGAAAACGTGAGACGAGATACGTGATCATTGTTCGTTGAAAACTAACGATCCACACAAAGTATTGACAACAAATTTTGTTTATCATAAACCATTCGCGTATGCTCCGCCTTGGTAGCATGATAAGAAGCTACACATGACAATTAGCAAAGAACTGAAGTAAATTTCGTTGTTCGAGATGCAGATTACACCAAAGGATACGTTTTACCAGTTGGACCAAGATGCGTCAAACTCCTATTTTAATAATAATAATAATAATAATAATAATAATAATAATAATAATAATAATAATAGAAAATAAGTGGGGCCAGATTTTAGTCTTTTGAAAACAAGCTTCCAACGAATTTGCGAGAAGAATGAACTGCTCTAACTATAATATTACTTTTCTAATTGTAATCAAAAACAAATTTTTTTCCGCTGAAGTTTCTGAAATTGCTTAAGTATTGATGTTTTCTTTCCGTTGGACGCCAATCTCTACACCTCCATCGAAATTACTTTTTTTGAAGTCTCGTCCGTTCTAAAATTGGGTGAAATTAAGTACATTAAGCTCAGAATTTGACGTCATAATTCAGCATCGTTTCAGAAATCACCAAGATGTGTGTTGCTGTGTGAAGATTTCACAAGTGACAAATGTGTGAATTATGCTGGTATACGACACGCGAGCAATAAAGTTTTAAGATAAGGTAATTTATTTAGTCAAAAAAAAGTAAAAACTGTTTTCACTTATAAGGGAGAAAATCAACGCGAAGGTTTTTCAAAGCGTATCTAGTGCGCCAAGTAAATGACACACGTCCATGGGGAGTGTTGTGCGATCCAGTTTCTAGTTACGTTGAGATGGTTAGCTTCCGTGGAGATAAAATGCCAGTCTTCGATAATGATAATACTGTTCAGCGCTCAGAAGTTATGAAAATGTTGGTAGCTAATATTGACTAATTGGGGGTAACTGAATTCGAAAATTAGTTGTGACGTTGGAAAATGAATGGCACAACAATTATTTTGTGTTCACAGGAACCATTTGTTAAACGAACGATTATAGATAATATTACAAGTATTCCCCGCCAATGTCCATGCACTTTTGCCGTCATTACAGAAGCTTCCGTATTTGCATACCAAATCATTCTTTGGGTGTATCCTGGCGCCACTGTTGGACAACTGCATGACATTCGTCATTGGTGATTAGCCGAAGGAACACCCCTGAATCTGGGCTGTACTGTTTAGCCAACTGTTGGCACATCTCCACGCGCTTCTTTCTTTTTTCCCCGCAGGGGGGAATAGCCACTGCATAGGTCGGCGCGATTTCTGGTGGAGAGATGCAGACGACCACCCGGACCGTGTTTTACAGCGACACTCACGTCGATAGTTTCAAGGAGGCAGTGAGAAGACGATGCTAAGCTCCTTGTTGCCGGGCCCCTGGCGCGTGTTCCTGTGAGCAGTATGGCGTGAAGGTTCTTCGGACTGCTCTGAAATCCACATATAGTAGTCCGATACCACCCATCAAGTTGCCTAGGTTCTGGCGATACTCGTGTCAATAGTCCAACGGTGTATGCAGTGGGGAGATGGGAGACGGGAAGGGGGCCCCAACCCGCCCAAACCTTAGTTCGTGTGGTCTCCTGTTGGGCTCTTGTCGTTGTGGCAGTGGCCCGATACTCTTCTCAAAGAGGACGGACTAGTTCCCGGCGCATGTGAGTAGGACATTGTTTGGACTCCGGTGCTAGCCTGGTTAGCCTAGTATGTGTGAGCTGGCAGAGCGGCCTCAAGCCAGGCGTTGAATGGGGAGGTTGCCTTCAAACTGCGTTCCGGCGGCATCCGGATACCAGCTTGTCAGCGTCCTTGTGCACCGGCGGGGAGTGTGGATAAATTCCCAAAGCCATAGGTGCCCACTCCTGGGACTTGTGCCCCCTGGTAGAGCAAGTATTTGTGTGGAGTGGTAACCCACGCAGAGTCCGTTCTGGGCAATGTTGAGGATATATTGCACACACATCTTCTTAATCTTCAAATTGGTGTCGAGAATTCCCATGATTGCCTTCTCTAATTCATCAAACGTGATTCGCCTGTTCGTCATTATAAAGTCATCGACACGCTAGGCATTTTTTGGTTCGCATGCAGCCGCCGGACATCCAGTGCTTTTACGTTTTACAGCACAGTCCGTGGCGTCTTGCAACTCTGGTACCCAACAAAACTCGGATCTGCGACGTAGTGATGGCTCCCCACATATAGCTGCTATCCTCTGGTGGATGTCTGAAGCAGTCGCTCCGTCCCTCCAGAGACACCAAACTGTCCACAATTTGTCTGCTTGCATATTGTCTTATCGCCATTCACCAGCTTACTGGAAAGCCGGAACAATTGCTTATCATATTATTATCTTATTATATTGTTAAAATGTTAAATTGTATTGTAATACAACCTATAAATACTGTTATCGGGGATTTGAGAGCTAACTAATCAATTTTAAATTCACTCAAAAATACACAATTTCACTCAAAATTACGGGTACCGTACGCGTCGTGGTCGTATTCGACCGCCTAGAAGATACAAACCATATCATTTACCCTATAACATCAAACGTTTCAAGAAAAGTATTGAACAATGTAAAACATAAAAAAACAATTGGATTTCTCCTTATACACCGGCAAAATTTCATTCTTAACGCACTCATTATTTAAGAAGTATATAGTTCAAAAACCCCTTCCATTCTTTTCTTCTGTTTCTCACTTCTTTTAGCGCCGGACTTTTATCGAGGTCCCGTTAGACTTGGCCCCCATGTGGGTAAAATTATTTTCCAAACAAATGTTTGCACACTCAAAACTCTAGTAGAAAAACATACCCAATACATTCTCACGATTTCCAAATCGCATTTCTTATGTATGACTCAATCTCACTCACACATGGAGATCCCGGAACTCGAAAAAAATGTTCAGAGAATACACTTCCCCCAACTTTTTGACGTTGCATTAATAACATTTTTAAGAAAGTACATTCCCCAGTCCACAACTCCCTTTTCCTATGCTGTTTCGTCCCATGGTTGTATCCTCATCCCCGCGTGCCCTTTCTCCTCCCGCGCACACTTCCAACTACCTCACACGTAATGTGGCCTGAAATATGAGATTTTTTGTAAATTTTTTTTCTCTTAAATAGATCCAACTTTATTCTTTTGTTTTTTCTCGCGCTTTAAAAAACTGCGCATGTACCATTTTCGTTTGACTCGCTGAATTGTCGAAAATTGCCAAAGCAACGTATTGCGAGAAAGTATGTGCAATTTCAAAAGTACGAGTAGTATACCCGTAATTTTGAGTGAAATTGTGACCATTTAATACGCGGGCAACATTTTCTGAAAAACATTTTTTTAATGGAACAAAGTTTGCGTGCTGGTTCGGATGGCTGAGCTAGTTAAGGCAGGAGGGCCGTAGCGATTTCGGTCCGAAGGATCACGGGTTCGAGTCCCGCTCGGGCATGGTTGAATTTGTGTTCCTTTCACCCTCTATCATAATCATATGTTATCTTCAGTTACCATTCCGTTAAATGCAATAGTGGTCGCTAATAACCTAAATGTTGATGCGACCTTAAATAACAACAAGGAAAGTTTGCGTAATACTAGCATACAGCATTGCTCCAATTTTCATTAAAACCTCTTGAATTTTGGAAATTGCGAAATGTCCACTTTTTTTGGACCTGTCCTACATTTTCTTTAATGAAGCTAGCTATTTTTTTCTTAATGCAATATGTCCATCTATTAGATTGTATGTCAAAACAAACAACGTTGAGCGCGTATGTTCGAGTGTGTACCTTCTCGCAGTACGGCTTCGAAGCTTACTTGCTGGAGCATTTGCCTGTAGTACTCTGGTTCGAATCTGGGCGAGCGCAAGATTTTTACCCTGAATATTTTTGTAAGTATAGTACTCAATTATTCACTGAATTTCAAGTGCGCAAGTGCCATTTCCGTTCAATCTTGCGCATTTTCAAACATAAAAGTTATAGATAAATTCTCAAAACTCCCGATATATTCTGAACAATTGGAATATCTAATGGTGAAATTCATTGGGTTAAGAGTCAACTGTAATTTTCAAAATGAACCCATGAGGTCTTACAATTATTCAGAATTAGATATACTTTTTTCCTAACCTCCCGTTCGCCGTTTTTTTTCCTCCTTTCTTTGAAGAGAAGGGTGAAATATTAATTAGATAGAATTTGCAATCTTGTATTTACGTAACCGTTACAATTAATTCATGAAAGTTTGTACTGTTGTATCACTATTAGTTTGACAATTGACAGGAAGACATTCGGAATCCGTTTAGTTACAAGTATTTTTATTTTATCCACGTGCTATGTATGATCATATATATTAATTATGTCGAGGTGCATAAATATTGAGTAAATATCTTCATGTATTGAATATTCGAACACTCAAATGGTTAGCATTCTAGCTGTCGCATTTATGTTAGTTTCCAACTTCAATTTATAGCTTACACCAGTTTGCAACTTGTATCTTCGACTTCTTTCCTATTGACCATCAATTCTGGGGACGAGATATATAAAATTTGAGCGGATTTCAGCTTCTGCAAACTGGCTGAAATTCGCGTCGGCCTAATTTTTTCTTGCGATATACCCTAATCTCCCTTTCTTTAAAAGAGCGCCAAAATTTGAGAATGTGTTTATCTCTGCTGATGCCAATACTTTCACATTTCCGATCTGCAGGGCTTCCATGGTTTCATTAGATTAGGTATCCAGTTAAATAGGAGCAAAATATTTGTTCGTGGTGTTACATTAGGAATTGTTTTCCTTTTCAATTTGAGATTTTTTTCAAAAATATGTGATGAAATGTGCAGAAACATTGTAAATATATAGACCTCATAGAAATGTGTTTCAAGTCCCTCTCAGAAATCTCGAAAGAAACAACTATCTAATAAATGTGAAGAAAATAGACTTACGAAAAATAGTTTTAAAATATTTAACATTTATAAAGTAAATGTATTTTACAGAAAGTAGTGTAGAAGGTATTGAAAGTAGTGTAAAAGTGTGTATAGAAACTAATTCTTCTGTGGACAACTTAATAAATTAGTACACCTGTTATTATTGAGTAAAATAACATAATTATTACCATTAAAATGCTTTTTTTTGTTTCTTATGAATTCGATTTTTTTAAATTATTTCTCATACAATTCAGCATTAAAATTATCATTTTTAATAATTTTCTTATCAGTTATTTATAGAAAAATTCAAATTTATGTAGAGCAACATTCTTAATTTTCCATGATTTATAAAAACTGGTCACCAAAATATGACAATCAAGCTGGTTGCAGGGAAGAAAAGTCATTTGGACCCTGAGTGTACTGTAGCCTGGAAACAAGCCGAGGTCCAGAGCTTGCAGCCACAAACTAGCTGTTTGTCTGATACAGTGGTTTTTACAACCAAATCCAGATTTCTTAAATCATGTTACTTTTTTTACTCCGTTTGAGACTAATTTCTTTGCTGTAGAGAAACGCTTAATTGTTTACCCAGCCTTCAGGGTTGGTGACCTGTAGGCGTCCAAAATGATATTGAAATATTACATGTGCAGAATGTAAATTTACTATGTATTTTATGTATTTCGGCCCGAGTGCTATACAAGTGGAAAGGTCCACCTCTGTATTTTTTGTGAATATCGTATGGTTACATACATATGTGTAAGTAGACTTTTCAAAAACTAATTTTACAAATCAACCGCAGTTTCTAAACTTTTATGTATTATTTTTATAGTGTATGTAATTACTATATGAATTAAATTATAATATTAGTCATAATACTATAAATACTTTCATTGAACTAATATGTATTAACATTACACAGAATAACTACTTACATTAAAAGGGGTTTAATTTAAGGATATTGTGTACTATCATAGTTGGTTAGATTCTGTTTACTTCATTTGTGCACTTCATTTGATATTATTTTCCCTTATTTTTAAGGAATAAAATAAATTAAATAATAAAGCTATCTTTAAGAAAAAGGACAAAATGTAGATAGAATAAACAATTGATGATGATGATGATAATAATAATAATAATAATAATAATAATAATAATAATAATAATAATAATACTTAAAAATAAATAACTGTTGTACTACTGCATATTAAAATCAACTTTCGATTTCTCGCATTATTACATACATAGTAAAAAGAAAGTGTTGCGAAAATAAGCGATTTGTGTTAAAAGTGTTGACTACGAAACGTGTTAAAAGAACCTTATTGTCTGGTAGCGAAAAAGTGGATATTTGCCCCCTATATGTATTATATTTTTCCAATGCGTTTCGTTGTCAAAATCTATGTTTTATGGGTCCTTGATATTTCAAAATAGATTGACGGCAAAAGCTCCATCGGGTTAGTAAATTCTAGCACCTAAACCATTCACTTTTTCTCCAAAATTAAAATTCCGCCATCAATCTGAACGAACTCGAGACACTGAGATTTTGAAACTGATATTTTGATTGAGGAAGTAATTTGCATAAAGCCTCAACATTTTCAAAATTTTGTCAAAAATTGCTCCATTTTTTGTACTACACGTTGTCCTTGGGTGTCATAAAAGATGTTTAAAAAATGACACAGTTCTCATTTTTGTTGAAATCTGTAAATTTTCGGAAATTGTAAAAGTTCTATTTTTTCGGTATCTTCCTACAACCACAGTATTGAAGTTTGCGTTTTTTAGTGAAATCTGTGGTTAAAGACATCTTAAAATAAGATCCTGTAAAGTTTTTCCAAAATATTAGTATTTTTTGCGAAATTTTGCGTAAAATATAGGCAATTTTTAAACAATTATCTTCTTGATATCAGCTCTAAATTTTTCCTTTAAGTTTTCATCGTATGTAGCATAGGATAGTAAAGAAAATAGTTCCTGTCCCATTTTTCGATGGACTGTCGCAATTTTCGAAAATTGCTAACATTTGTAAAAGTGCGATATTGATAAGTAGGGAGCGATTGCTATGATTTTGCACATTTTGTCCTTTGCTTTAGGGCATAGCTTAGCGAAATGTCTTGACATTTAGTTAGTATTGTAGATGTTATGTAGACTAACATGTTAGTGCATATATGTGGTCTATTTTTTTCGGTCTGTGCATATTCGTGTAATTATAGGCGCGTGTTTTACTAGATTTCGATAGAATAGAAACTTTTCTCTCTAACGTTTTATCTTTTTATGGAATCTACTATTTATTTGAGTGTTCATTTATTAGAATGAGATTGTCACAGTTTTTTTCTTCTATAGATGTAATACTTGTGCAAATATAGGTTATTTCATGATACATTTTTTTTAAAACGGGCAAAAGAAGACATTCATTGTACTTTACTAAGGTGAACATTTACTTCAGTTATTTCTCCCGAGAAGTAAGGTAGATTGTATTATGTTTGTACAAAAATATATTTTTTCAATCAGAGCATCCTTTTTTGAATTTTATCAAGAAAGGGCAGGAAATGAAATATTGTTAATTTTTATTGCATATTAAAGGGCATTTTGATTTTTTAGGTCATAAATGCATATTTTTAATAGCATATGTCAAGATTTTGAGGGCATAAAAATCCTCTCCCCATTGATGAGAGAGATTTTTTCTTGAATGAATTCTGTTATAAAAAAATGATTTTTAAAATCGATCAAGCACAGTTTTTTGATAAAACGAGTATTTTCTCGTACGTTCTGCTTGAAGGTAATGCAATTTATAAACTAGTGGTGCTACAAAATGGCACAGACTTTCTTCTAGTAATGTTTCCTAATTTCCTTGGTGTGGACTAGCTTTACGGTCTTGCCCCCATGCTCTTGGCGGCTGCCATCTATCACCGCTCTAAATACATTTTCTGAACATTTTCCAATTGTTTGGTCTTCTATTGGTAGATTCGAAATATTACTTGTAATATATTAAAGAAGCTAATACGTCGTGCGATTTGGAAATTTTCATTGAAAAATTTAAAGATATTTTCACAGGAATCTGTTTTCGAAAAAAAATCATTTAAAGTAGTGTTAGGAACTTTTACTTACAAATGCACTAATGTATACAAATCGCTGAAAATGTGCATGTTAACGGCATGAGAGATATTTAAAAAAAATAATTTCCGTAATTTTTGAAAAACAAAAGAATACAGCAAAATAAATTCTGTCTTCTTAATGCAATAAGCGCTATCCCTACAAAAGTTTAAAGAAAAAATTTGGAACTGGTTTTTGAGAAAAAGGAGTTACAGAGTTTCTGAAAATGCGACATTGGAGTGCGTTTTCACAGAAAACTGTAGAGTTTTCATGAAACTTTATCAGACACCATTTAAAGCACATGTGCTTGTTAATGTAATAATGTGAATAAATCGCCGCTAACGACGCGAGAGGCTAGTCAAAAAATTACATTTTTGTAATTTTTGCATAAACAAAAGAATATTGCAAAATAGCATGTATATCTTCGCATTTCGCCTACCAAAAGTTTTATGAAAAAAGTTGAGTTTTCTAGAAAATGTATGTATGAAAGAGCCGTTTTCTAGAAAATTTTGATAATGTTCATGGGGCTTCATGTCAAGTACCCCAAAATTTTAAAGAACGTTATTTAAAATTGCATCGTCTTTAGTGAAACCAGATCGACCGGGAAATATCAGTTTTGAAAAAAGTCCTACGAATGGTTTAGGTGCTAGTGGTGTTCACGGACGTTTTGGAAAATAAAAAAACACTTTTTCGGTATCAGGAACCCTAAAACGTACTTCCACTGATGTCTCAAAATCGATTTTCCGCAGCATTACATAACTTTCTCTATACTACGTATATTACTCCGCATATACATACGTATACAAGAAAGTAAAAATATCAAAACCGTCTACATTTTTTCTTTATTTTTCCACTGATAAGCAGAAGACGCTTAAAAATGCCGCAGGTCACATTTTCCTTAAACTCTCTGAATTTAGAAGAAAGTGAGAAATAATACAAGAATGTGTGTGCTGTTGGACCTCTAGGCAAATAACCACTAGTTTAAAAAAGTAGTAGTTTTAAACATGTGAAGTAAAATAGTTATATTTCCGTGTATACGTTAACAATTACACTATGCAGTAAAATTTTCCATTTTCTCGTAACTTTTATCAATAAGTAGAAGAGAAATACAATTTTTGCTCACTCGAATTCTCCGAAGAAAATATTAAAATAATTGAATAAATGCAAAACACATTTTTTGAGATGGACGGACCAAAGCACCGTACCTTTTAGCTAATTTATATTGTAACGATGTTTTAAACTATTTTATCATTACACAATATTGCTCTTGGGACTAGATAAATGACCAAAGCTGCCCCAAAGATGTAAATATTCGGTACAGTTCAAAAATAATGTAATTAGAAATCCTGAAAAACTAAAAAGGGAAAAAATTGCAAAGAAATATTAGAAATATATTGCACAAAATGTACATACATTGTATGTGATTTGCTTTGGAACTTATCATATGGAGAAAAGGTGCTCCAAAATTAAATTGTTCATCATATCGTGTGGAGTGCTGCAGAAATTGTTTTGTTAAAACCATTTTTTTCTTTTGAGCCCTCCATGGGGTCCAAGCCCGTATTTTCTAATAAACACTTGATATTCGAATGTTCTTTCACTCACAGTACAGGGCTTATTGCGATCTAATGTACAGTTCAGAATCTGAATGTCCAGAGCTGGATTTCCAATACTAAGCTATTTTCACGAATTCAACAGTTCTAAGAGTCCAGAATATTCACACTAGTACATTAGTATTGTAATGATAATTATGATAAAAATATAATTAAAATATTAAAATTAATAATAGCAATAACAACAATAATTAATCTGAATATTCAGTTTTAGTGCCAAAACAATATCTTGACAAGCATAATCGTGTGGCCAAAATAATACACCAGGCTCTCAGGCAAAAGTATTTTGGCGATGAGAAGCAGGCGCCATATGAATCACCATCAATAAGAGAAGACGAGAACTTCAAACTTTACTGGAGCCGCCCAATACTAACCGATAAACTAATCCCGTACAACGTTTCGGATATACTGATTTTGAAGACTGAAAGAAAAACTTACATCATCGATATAGCAGTTCTTCTACCAGCCAATCTGAAAACTCTCTCTCTCAAAAAAAACAAAAACAAAAACAAAACAAAAAAAATACATATACCTGCCATTGGCAGATGAAATCTACTGTATGTGGGGTATGGCAGAGTTGTTATTGGCGCTACAGGTGAAATCCCCAACACACTGAACAGCAGTATTGACATCTTAGACTTGAACCGTGATGTGTACATCTGGAGTATTGTCCGAAGAATATTGGGAGAGTAGATGGGAAAGATGTCGAAAGATGTCGGACGTAGGATCTTACGTCCTATAGCTACACAGACCCGGAGTAATATGTTTGCCTCCATTGGAGTGAAATAAAATGATAATTACTTACAATTTATCTGATAGAATTATATAGAAAATGGATATAAATGTAAATAATCATTAAAAAAATGTGTAAAAATTATGTAAAAATTATTAAAAAAAGACATGGTGAATAATACTTCCCTATCCTTTTGCTATCAGCAGTGTAGACTCTCATAGAAAGTGTTTTTATATTTATTTTTCAATAATGTATTCTGAACTTCGGAAGCGCTATCGTAGACTTGGGGGATAATTTTATAACAGCGACTTCATCGCAGTTTTGACAACCGGCTGGAGAGGTCGGGCACAATCTCAGGGCCGCGCTCGCTAGTGCTTTCGTAATACCGTAAGCGTCAAGAGTTTCTTAATTTCACAAATTTGCGTTTCTCGTGGTGAGTATTCGGAAAAAAGTAGATTTTTACTTTAGCAATACTGAAAAGTATACTTAGCCCTTCGACATATATTAAACATAACCGTATGGAGTTATAGAAGATGAAAAATAATTTTAAAAAAACAACAACTGTAGTCCAGTATCGGAAGTGTCTTAGCAGGAAGAAATCTTTGTTCATCCAATAGGATGAATTGCGTGATAGGATAGGATAGACGATAAGAGGAAGATAGTAGGATGAAATGTTTCAGGTGACGGGGGCCACAGTCTTATCCTTATCGAGGAAAATCGGAGAAAAATATAAACATTAAATTTAAATTTTCGTTTACTATATTCTCATCTTTTTGTAATATTGCAGACAAAAATGGCGATTTTTCGACAGATAAACTCATTTTGCTCTCATTTGTACTAAATTAACTCTAACATGTTTAAATAGAGACCTCCTTTTGTTGGGCCATGGTGCCGAAATATTAGATTATGACAAAAGTCCGTCCGTCCGTCCGTCCGTCCGTCCGTCCGTCCGTCCGTCCGTCCGTCCGTCCGTCCGTCCGTGAACAATGCTAGCGGCTAAACCGTAGAGAGGATTTTCACTAAAATTGATAATTTCCAATTGAACAGGCTGATATCGCGGCCCCTTGATTTGAAACATATATATCGATTGTGAAGGGTACTTTACAGGTACTCAACACTGTTTCAATTCTTTGTTTAATTTTTTTTTTTTCTTTTTCGGGTAGAACAAAAAAAAAAGAAAGAAAAGAAAGAACGCGTCTCTTTTTCGTGAAATTCCCTAAAGTTTCGAACCTTGCACAAGTATTTTTGCGTCTTCCTACAACTGCAAAATTGATGACATATTTTTACTTTCTTGCCTTACTACGCATGTAGAAAAGAGAAGGTATCGTAATCATGAGGCGAAAATCGGCGATTTTGCGATAGAAAAACCTTTGTTTATGCACTGATAACCCCAAACTGAATAAATCTTATTCCCATATGTATTGAATTACTTCATCTTGTGCGTTGTACAAGTGAAATCCACATTTTATGGGAAGTGAAATCCATATTTTATGGGGTCCTTGATACCGAAAAATCGATTGACGGCAAAACATGTCTGATAATCCGTCAATCGTTCAAACGATACACGTTACATATTTTATGATCGGTCTGAACGAATTCGTGCCCTTCCGAATTTCAAACGAATATGTATATTTCATGGAATACTTTGCATGAATTTTAAAATTTACAACTTTTTAATTGATTTTTGTCCTCGGATAGCGTAAAGGACGCTTAAAAATGGCTTAGGTCTCATTTTCATTGACATTATCGAAGTATCCTAAGCCTGTCATCCAGACGCAAGGCAAAAGTTCACATTTTTTTCGACATCATCATACCTCTACAATATTGAAGAAATAGATATTTTTTCCTTGTGAGTAAAAATGAACTGCAAAAATTTGTTGGTGCCATTATCAGCGAATTCTATATTGAATACAATTAAAATTGGTGAAGTAAAACAATGGTAGATTTGTCTTAAAATCCGTTATAAAAAAGTAAATCTTTAAATAAGATCAGGTACATAAAAAAACTAGTATTTTCAGGCAATTTCTGTTTGAAGTTATGGCAATTTTTTTAAATCTCAAAAAGTCTTCAAATTTTTTCTCAATAGAGAAAATATGGTTATAAAAGTGGCACTGCTCTCATTTTTTTGGTAACATCTCTTTATTTTCGAAAATTGCGAAAATGTATCATTGCAAATCTACAATGTTGATATAAAAGATGAAATCCTGAAAACCCTGTATTAATTATTAGTAATTGAGAGACCTATTCTGGTATACTTTAAGGCAATTGGGGTTACCCCCAAAAGGTCTTCCAACTATTTGTAATATGTACAGGAGTTTTCAGAACATGTATCTTTTACTACAGTAGACTTTGATGATGAAATATTTTATTTATGATTGGTTTCTTTCACATATTGAACAAATATGGAGTCAATGTGTATAATAATAATATTGAAAATCTTATACAACAAGAGAAACCTATAACAGTTGTAAGATTATTCTAAACAATATATAGAATCATTGTCTCCTACCGAAACATCTAGCCATGGTGAACAATAGTTTTATCTTGTATAATGAATATATGCTTGACAAGATTTAGAATGTCTAATTTGGAAACAAGATACTTAAATTAGAAATTAATAACCTTTGCATGCATGTCTGAAAGCTAAACCAAGCTTACGCTAAACATAAATATTACAGTAAAAATAAGATCACTTCAGTTGACGTGATTGAATATCCCAATAGGTCTTACAGATTGTAGTAATACCCTATTGATGATAAA
This sequence comes from Gryllus bimaculatus, assembly GCA_017312745.1. Lineage (NCBI taxonomy): Eukaryota > Metazoa > Arthropoda > Insecta > Orthoptera > Gryllidae > Gryllus > Gryllus bimaculatus. Next base: position 490,406 of record BOPP01000088.1, on the reverse strand, counting down.
AGACTTTTTACTTAGTGAAAAGTTTCTTTCAAAATTATATCGTTAAATATGGTCATGTACAATTGTTTAAAAAATTATGAGTAGTCTTGTGTAATCTTCTTCATCAAAATTCCAAACTCGAATTTCCTGCACTTGTTTTGCTGGAGTATGTCTTCAGTATGAGACAACAGGTCACAATACAACAATGGCAACACCGTGACACAGCCTCTTGAAATTCAAGGGCATTACTTTCCATTGTTGGGCTTCCCATTGATCGTGCTGTATGGAACCCAGTTTTCAATTGTCGACGAGGTTAACTCCTATGTCTTAATTTTTGCACTACATGAGCTATGATTGGTAATAAGTTTTACAAGTGATGATCAAGATGTGTTAGTATGGATAGAAATTTTGATTTTATAAAATTACATATCCTTCACTATTGCGAGAAAATAAGTTTTATAGCTCTTCTAGTTTAAATTTGTTAAAACTTGTTAATCCTTAACACATCAAATCATTTTGTTTCCCTAGTTTCTTTATACTTTTGATTGTTCCTTTTCAGTTCTTTCTCTTCTAAACACTGTTCTTCAATGTGATGCAAATTTAAATACCTGTAATTAAATTCTGAAACTGTGTATATAGTGGCAGAGATTGCAAATCTAATTGAAGATCCAAAAAACTTACTTAAAATCGTTGTTGTTGTTGTTGTTGTTGTTGTTGTTGTTGGACACAACAAACTTTAAAATTCATAGAAAATGTACATAATAAAAATTTGTTTTTTAATAGATCCAATAGCAGTGATTGGCATTCATGAAACTTAGAGTAAAATGCTGCTTTTGCTTGGTTGCAGGATCATTCACGAAAGCGGTTTCACACCAGAAGATTTCAAGCAGTACCGACCTGTAGTTTACAGCAACACCATACAATCACTGGTGGCTATTTTGCGAGCTATGCCAAATTTGGGTATTGGTTTTGGCAACAATGAGAGAGAAGTATGTAATATTTTAATTCCTTGTTATTGTTTAAGAAATGTTGGTTTCTTTTCATTGGGTTGGGAGCAATCCCATTTGCAACCAGAGATTGAGACTATTGAAATTTCTTAATTAATGATTTTGGTTAAGTTAGTGGGCAATATGGGTAAGAAAAAAAACAAATCTCAAAAGTAACTAGGAGCACGTTAAGCATGTGTACATTACTTTTATCAGAAATTGTATGATCCTTTTTTAATGATTCAGTTCAGAAGTAACTGAAAATTCAAGATGTAAGTTAATGTAAATTAGTAAATTTAGATTTTTTTATGGTGTTAAAAATCACTCATTCCAGTAGTAAGTGTTTTTCTCACAAATCCCTTCATCAAATACTAATGTAGAAAATACATGACACGTTGAAACTTTCTCATACTTGTAATGGGAAACAACTGCTCACTAGGGAGCCTAGTGACGTGACCTGGGAAATCAACAACTAATTCAAATTTCAATACATATGCAATAACTTTGGAATCGCTCTGCAAAACAAAGGAAACATAATCATAAACTAAAAATCTTTCAAACTTAAACACTCCATACTTGATATCACAATTGGTATGACAGGTCAGGCCATTAGGGTCGTTAGCTTCAAGTGACTCCCATTATATTGCTGAGTGTCATGTATTGTCTCTGTAGTATTTGCCTCTATGTCACATGCAGTTATTTTTTTCTTACATTTATTATAAGTACATAAAGAAATTTTAAAAACACTTTCAAAAATTAACAAAATTCAATCGTGGAATCTTTATACTGCTGAGATTTTTAAAAATAGAAAGGGTGTTATTATAATTATATTGCGGGATAAAGTTCAATGTGTAAGCTCAACAGACTTTGAAAATTACATTGTACATTATAGATACATTGTTTTTTATCAAAAGTGAAAATCCTAATTTTTTGCTCTTGTCAGAGCACAATTTCATGCAGTTGCAAAAGTTCATGCCTGGTCTCTCCCAGCCCTGAGTTTTCTGAACAGCTTTTCCTTGTCCTTCAGCAATTAATCCCAAAGGCAATTGCATTCTGTCTGGAATAAAAACAAGAATTTTGAGATTTGGAACTTTGCAGTGGACTGTTGTATTTAAAAAAGAATAGTAAGTAACTTGCAGTCGGAAAGAACTAAAATTGTTTCTTGGGCTCAGTCATAGACTTAAGATAGGTTAATTTAACTAATATTTGAAGAATGCATTTATTTTAGGTAAATGGCATGTATCGCTTCGCTTTTGTGTAACTATTGAAACTTTTTTCCCTAATTTTATTTCTATTAAAAATATGAACTGGAATCAATTTCATTACATAAATACAGAAAAGAAAAAGGAAATTTGAGGTGGGAGTGTGAGATGATAATACTTATGTCATTAATGCCATTGAACATTTGCTAAATGTAATAAAGATTGACCTCTTGATTTTAAATCATTGTTTGAAATGTGAAAGTTCTATCTTTTAAACATCTACTTTCCACCAACATTAAAAAGGCATACGTTTTTCTTTATGCAATGAAAGATTATTTTCTGGTAATTTAAAATCTATTTGAATTTATTCAAAAATGTTCTTGTCTTTGCTCTACATGAATAAAAAAAGTACCCATGTTGTAATGTAATCATTATTGCCAGTGAAGAATGAAGAAAGCTAAGAATTATGTTTGAACTAAGAAACAAAATGTCTCTGCTATTACAGTGACAGATCCTTAATTTGTTTGTTATGGTCATGCATAATAATAATAATAATAATAATAATAATAATAATAATAATAATAATAATAATAATAATAAATTAACATTGAATTGATTCAAAGGACTTAAATGCTAACAGATGGTTGAAAAGTTACAGATTTGGTTTCATTATAAATTGGTGGGAGGGGGAAATATGGAATATAAAATGGTTGAAGAACATGTTGAGAAAGAGAGGATAAAAAAATTGCTCTTGATACATTGAAAAAGAAGTTGAAGTAATGTTTTAAAGCTTTGACAGTATGACATGCAGAAAGGATCAATAAAGTTTTATTTCAAAACACAATGTAAAGAGTGTAAAACATTTGAAAGGAAGTGATAAAAATATTCTTGTGGATATTAATAAAGATTTAGTATGTGTGTACTCTAATGTGTTATTTGATTCTTCATTTTTCATTTGAAGTAAAATTTTAATTTGCTTAAAATTACCAGTTAAAAATAAGTGCAATGGTCAGTTTTTCGCTCAGTTGGGATGAGAACTATTTTTTTGCAACTACCTTGAGTTAGGAAATTTCAATAAACATGCATTAATAATTTGGAATTTTTTCAGACTGACGCCAAAATGGTTTTTGATGTAATTCAAAGGATGGAAGACACAGAACCCTTTTCTGAAGAACTGTTGGCAGCAATGAAACGCTTATGGGCAGATACAGGTGTACAAGAGTGTTTTGGGAGATCCAATGAATACCAGCTAAACGACTCTGCCAAATAGTGAGTAAATCACAAACTTTAAAAATTGTGTTAATGTAACGATTTTCTCATCTCTGTAGCAGTATGCTCTCTAAAGAAGGCTTCGTGCTAAAGACAGCCCATGTAATATGCTTTGGAAATTGGGTAGTACTACTAGTAAGATTTTCTACAGTATTACGGTGAAATAAATGTGTGTAGGGTGATTCATGAGGAATCTGTGTGTGTTTTTGTTTTTTGTTGTTGTTTTTTTGCTTGCAAAAAGTTTTATAATTGTAAGTGAAAATTATTGTGTGTATGTGGCTCCAACCTGGAAGTATTTTTTTCTTCAGGATGTTAAGATAGATGTGGATGCATGTTCTGGTGACATGATTGGTGACAGTTGCACTAGTAATGCTACTTTAACATACAAATATAATTTTGTTCCAATTCCTTTCACTGTGATCTAACATGTTTGCATTCAAATACTCATTTTCATTTAATTTTTAAACATGGGTTTAAAAATCGGATTCTCTGTAAAATTTCAAATCACAGGCCCTGTTGCCCTGAAGTACTGAATTTTGATTATCCTAGAAGTTAACAGAATCCTCATGAAGCACCATTGTTAAGAGTGAGTGAGCATAGAAAGCAAACTTATGGGCAAGCTGAATAATAATGGTGAATTCTTAGCTTTCTATTTCCTATTCTATCAATATACTGACTACTGAGTGATGGCAGACCTAGCATGTACCTTTCCTGTGTATTCTAGTTTTCTGGATGATCTTGATCGGCTAGGTGCCAAAGATTATCAACCTACGGAACAAGATATTCTAAGAACACGTGTGAAAACAACAGGGATTGTTGAAGTTCATTTTTCATTCAAGAACCTAAATTTCAAGTAAGTAGAGAGATGACAACAGTAGTGTATACGTATTTGGTGAAGTGTTTTATGGACTTATCAGAAACAAGCATAGCCAGGTTCAATATTGTTCTCCATCTCTTCCAACCTAAAAAGATTAATTTGTTTCTTATCGGGAGGGGGTACCTCGTGCGAACAGAATACTACAAATTATTTCTGTTGGTGGGAGAAGAGGCAGGATAAATTTTATATTAGATTGCAACAGTTCCACTCTTTGGAGAAGACTTTTTGTACTATATGTTATATAATTGAATTCCCTATGATGAAATTGTTCCCTTGGTAGATAGAATTTATAAGTTGGTTTAAGAGTCCTTAATGTACAAAGACTAATTTCTTATATTTTTGGTTATACTCCTAATTTTAGTCATGTTCTACTTTGTTTTTTCACTGAATCCATTTATGATTGACAAAGGATAAAAATTCTGTGCCTGGCTGTGCATCTTTGTTTCTTTGTAGTCTGAGACGAAAATATAATTGAAATGATAAAGATAATGATGCTAATGGAAGGGATCAATATATTCATTGCAGGAGTGATGTTATTTTAGAAGAGAGTGTGAACAATTTTCTTTTAATTTCATTCTTCTGGGATTGGCTGACAGGATGGTGAGGGGAGCATGATGTTTTTCTTATATTAATTGAAAATGTTGGTGACAGGATCAGCTGGGGACATGGAAGCTCTTTTTGATAACATTGGACACAAATCATTTGCTCTAATATATATATA
>BOPP01000088.1:464074-485347 GCA_017312745.1 Gryllus bimaculatus | reverse complement strand
TATATATAAAATGTAAAATTATGGTTTCATCCTGCTTGTGTGGGTTGCGGTGATGCATGTGAGCATGTGAAACGAGGCTTAATTTTTCTCACTATATTCAGTTTGCATGAGGCCTCGGGTCCAACTGCTTGTATTCAAGGGAGTTATTTCTTGGGGTCCCAATATGTAACCATTCATTACTTGACCAATATTATTTAGTATGTTTAAGTAACTAGAAGAGTGTTCCATGTTTTCAGTGTTGGGAAATTTGATTCATATTTTATATTTCTCTTTGAAGTTTTTATTTCTCAGAGGTGAGCATTCAGTGTTATTCAGATCATTTTTTATTTACATATTTTGTGAAATACCTGGAAAATCAAAACATATCAATGTTGTGACCTTGAACTGATTTGTACCAATGGCATTTGTATGTGAAAATGTTGGTGTTGTGTATTTCTGCTTGTTATCTTCATCATTTACATAGAATATGTAGCTAGAAATTGTTGAAAGATGTCAAAGAAAGGAGTGGGTGAAAGAACAAAATTTATTAATTTTGTTGTTAAAAAAATTATTGACAACTGGGGTTGAGTTTCTGACCGGTCAAAATCTCTGAATAATTGACTGAAGTTGTATCAGTTTACAGAAGAAGTACATGCATCATGACATTTCATATTTTTCATTATTCCCCTCTTGGCTTTACTATATGAAAAACTCAATGACTGGAATTATAACAAAATTTGTGGTTTAATTAATTGGAAATCATGTGGTACTTCACTAATTCTTCACTTGTAAATGTTTTACTACATCTGGAATAATGAAAATTGGTAGTCAGTGATGCACTTTGCAGTTACTTGTTAAATCATTAGTATGCCCAATGATAAGAATTTTGATTACCAATTTTTTATTATTTTTTGTCAAATATTTTAATTACCAAACTGTCAATTGGCTGAATTTTGACTGGCTGTTCAACCCTTATCTTTTAAAAACTGCAAACTGACTTTCCTTGTGTTGTTAGACTCTTCGATGTAGGTGGCCAGAGATCAGAACGTAAGAAATGGATCCATTGCTTTGAAGACGTCACAGCAATAATTTTCTGTGTTGCGATGTCAGAGTATGATCAGGTTCTGCATGAAGATGAAACTACGGTGAGTATCAGCAATGCAAATATCATTTACCTGTCTGTAGCACTGCTGTCTTTTGGCAGAGGTCTTCATTGGAATCTCTTGATTTCACCAAACTGTTTGTATACACCTCTTCCTGGTTCAGGGAAGGGAAGTGATTGAGGAGGAAGGAGCAATGGATTTGGGTGAAGTTTACCTAGTTTAATTGGAATGCAATATGCACAAGAAACTAACGTAGCTGCTTGCTCTTTGCCTGCTTTTGTGCATCTGTGAAAGCGTGTGGTGGAAATTTTGTAACACATGTTCCTTGCTTGTTGTAGCACACGTGGAGGAATGTTAGATATGCGTTTCAGTTTTCTCAGCTATAGGGCTTCGGGAGTCACATGTGTTGCTGTTGAGCGAGTAACACAGAGTGGGAAGCATCTTGTATGTGCATGCCAATAATGCATAGAGGTAATGGGTAGTTTTGAAGAAAAAAATGTGCACTACGCTTCCAAATATGAAGGAAGCACTGTGGTGAGAATGCTGCTGGTGGCAGGCAGAAGTTGCCCACACAATTGGCAGTGAAGCAGGAACCTTGCTCTTGCTTGTACATAATGCTGAATGCTTGTGTGCCATCCAAGCTCCTAATACAAGCCCACCATTCCTTCTCGTATATGCATGTCATTGGCACTGACTTCAGAAGGGGTACCTTTCTTTTCGTCCATTGGATATGAATGGTGCATGAGAAATGATAATGCTTGATTGTTTTCCAGAATCGTATGCAGGAAAGTTTGAAGCTCTTCGACTCCATCTGTAATAACAAATGGTTTACCGACACGTCGATCATTCTGTTTCTTAACAAGAAAGATTTGTTTCAGGAGAAAATTAAAAAGTCTCCTCTTACGATATGTTTTGCTGAATTTGCAGGTGAGTTGTCCCAAAATATTGTAGTTTTAGAACAATGGTTCTCAAGCTTGTGATCAGGTATAAGAGAATCAATTTTGAATTTTACTTTATTTTGTTAAAAATGGTTTTAACACAAAATTGCCAAATTGATGTTTTGGCAATGTTTCAGGGTTTTTTTGTGTATTGTAGTAAATGATGTACCTTGGCCAAATTGAACACTAACTTTCTTATCACTCAGAATGTGAATTGTAGCCATGACTTAAGATTTTAAAAGCTGAAATGAATATCAGATTACTCTGCAGTTTAATCAGTTTACTCATCCCCATAGGGAAAAACATGCTCTATTTTGAGAACCATTGTACTATAAAGCATTCAAATTAATTATTCTGAGAATGATGCTCATCAAACTCTTCTGTTTTGTGAAGGTGCTCAGGAATATGGTGAGGCTGCTGCATACATTCAGGCTCAGTTTGAAGCCAAAAACAAGTCCACCACAAAGGAAATCTACTGCCATATGACCTGTGCAACAGATACAGACAACATTCAGTTTGTGTTTGATGCGGTGACAGATGTCATCATCGCTAACAACCTGAGGGGTTGTGGTTTGTACTAAGCGCCCTAACACCCAGGGTGTGGAGCTGGATGCTGCAAAAGATGCGTAGAAGACTGTGAGATGTGTAGCAGGGGACTTCATGGGTGATGCTTGTCATATTTGAGGTCGGACACACCTTGGATGCAATATTTGATATTGAATGCCAGCACAAAGAAGAGGAAAATTGCACTGGGAGGTCTTTATTATGCATTTTTAACAATTCTTAATTAATTCTTGTGCAGTCACACATCTTCACACCATGTTCATATTCTGCTACAAAGTAATGTTTTGATAAGAACCACTGTAGTATAAATACCTAACTCTGTGAAAATATTTACAGGATGCTAAACCCTATAACTATATTTCAAAGGATGATTGTGCATTTCTTGATGTTAATTTATGAGAAGTGTGTGCAGTGCATTTTTGCTGTATTGTCAATTGTTTCATTATGTTCTTATCATTGTTTTCATTCATTTAAATTTTCGTATTTCACTTACAACTAAAAAAAATTGTCAAGTGTTGGTTAAATTATAAAGACTATCAGTGCTTTGAAGATGTAGAGTTATTTCTCTACTCTCAAACTGAATGTTTCTTCTCCTGCAGAGCACATGGGCGTTATCAGAGAGGCACATCATGACATTTCAACATTCATTTGTTATTCCGAAGTCATGAGCTCAAAAAGCTGGGATAGAGAAATAACCAGGTCTTGGAGAAGTAACCCTCAGTTTCTGTGAGATGTGGAGAAATCTCTATAATCATGTGCAGTCATTCTTGCAGAATTTGTGCATGAATGTTTTGTTATTAATTTAAATGTTTTTATATCTTTTGTTTTTATTTCTTTAAAGTTACTACCTAATTTATTTATTATTGCATTGACACAAAATATTGGTCCAATGTTATGTATCAAGTTATCAAGTGCCAAGATGTTCATTTTTATAGGATATGTCTGATGCTTCTGTAACAGTTTTGCTCTTAAAACAGAGCAGTTACATGTGCTTTATATTATATATTGTTTGTTTTGTGTTTGCAATGTTCACTGGCAAGCATTAGCTCTAGAAACAAGGGCCAACGTGCTTTCATTGCCAAGGGACACATACTGTGTCTCCAGGAACGCACATTCACTAAACTGCACACAAATCCATTTGTACTGTATTCGTATTTTTGACTACGCCTTTGTAGTATTATTCTAAATAATTGTGAAGCTGAAGGTGTCTTTGCTGGTCTTTGTCATTGTGAACTGGACTTTTGAACGTTACTGTAAATGTGAAATCTGCCAAATGTGGGCCCCAAGAGTATCGTAGTGTTGTTAAAAGGCTCTAGTGGGCACGGTTGTTTCATTTGTCCTCTGTCTCAAGGTTGTGAGTCTTTCTGTATCACTCTGCTGTTTGGTAAGAGACTTTTTTGAGCCTGCAGACTCAACGGAGGTTGAATCCTCAGTTCAAGCTAGACAGCAGCAACATAATCAGCATTGAATAGTGATATATATCTACAAAAAATTGGGATGGGAATAAACAAATTATTTTCTGTAGATAGTAATATTTGGAGTGGATGTAGTTTTTAAAACAACAGTATAAAAACTTACATGTTTGTGAAGAATTGGAGGTAGAAGATGAATCCTGAGAAACTTATCAATTGAATTGAAGACTTCGTGATATTTGTTTTGTAAGAGCAACCAAAGCAATATTTTATTTTCCTGTTTTAGAAATGGGGGATTTTATAACATCTCACTTGTTTTCATGCTCTTGCCATAAGTACAGATGAAACGTAAGTATTTCCCAGTTGCAGCAAGACAAAACGTGATTCTGTTTTAAGCATCTTCGCCAATTTCATTCAAGCATAGCTCTGCAGCAAATGCTATAAAATAGAGCTGAGGCAGTAGGGGGACGTGAGGTTAGTGGATGGAATGCAAGAATGTGCTGTTCAGTGTTCATTAGAATATGGGTGGTATGAGGCACCTATATTTTCTTCGGCAGTCTCTTCTTTTTCCTCCTGTATTTGAGCCAATGACAAAAAATCTGTGCATTTTACATTCCTCGTAATAGCATATATACATATACTATCCACATAATTGAGAGCTGTTGTGCAGTGGCTGAATTTGGATTGATTGGTTACTGGACTGTGTTGTATATCTTAAATGATTTCTCTAGGTTTGTGAAACATGGTGAGGTATGCTCCAACCTTCACATTGTTACTTACATGACATTCCTCGATTCTGATTGCCTAGCAGTTGTGAAAGTCGATTAGATCCCAATGCACTTCTTGAAGATAAAACTACCTGATATATTGTGTTAAATGTCAACGTGTGGGCTTGTCACTGATCGAAGCCAGACTGTACTGGTCAAATTACGTGTCATTGAGTATGTATAGACAACATATGCATAAATGGGAATAATAATATTGATATATGAAAAATAATCTTATGAAAAATGCTATATTGTGTAGAATTTTATTTCACTTATGACAGTTATTGTGAATCTAGTCAGTAGTGCATTGAATTGTTTATGCCTCTTATCAGTTTGTTAATGCTATTGACATTTTTATTTCTATAATTACTGTCTCTTAACTTATTCAGATGTGATCTGGTGAGTGAATGCGTGTTGTTTTCATTTTCTTACCCCTGTTGTTGTTGTTGTTATTCTTCTTCTTCTTCTTCTTCTTCTTCTTCTTGCAGAAACCTTTGTCTCATAATTCTGTTTCATGCAACCTGCACTCTCTAGTTCCCTTTACTACAATTTTCTGAATCTTCCCATGTCATTTCTTTGAGCCTGTTTTAACGCACATGTGAAAATCTTTGTGAATGCAAATTTCCTTCTTTCATAGTTTTGCAGACTGTTAATGTTTTGGACAGCTCTGCAAGAGCTTTTGCTAGTTTCCCAAATAAAAGGGAAAATTTATGTGCAAGTAATTGTTTGTTTATTCGTATTTTTGGGGAGATGAAATTAGATGTGCTTTGTAACTTAAATGGATGACCTTTAGTGCTGGGCCATACTAAACAGTGCTTGTGCAGATTTACTGTCTTTTGCCATGTTCCAAAAAAAAAAAATAATAATAATAATAATAAATAAATCCAACCAACTGTGGGTAGAGGGTAGTGGAGAAGGGGATGTTAGTGGGTCACAATTGCACATTGCATCCCTGCCTTCCTCCTGATCTCACCGCCAACAGTGTGCCTGAGAAATCAATGCGATCCCTATACACTGCATGTCTACATCATCCCAAAGAACCTTTCTTCAAATTTTTAATTCTAAGTAAGTTGTGTGTGGCCATTCCTCCATGCACAGACCCCATGTAACACCCTTTGTGTGTTTGCCTTTCATGTGATGTATGTGTGTGGTGTTGTGGTTGAAATGCTGAATCTTTCCTTTGGTGCACAGAGTAGGAACATGTGCTATTTAAACTTGGGAGTTTTAAAAAATTAACCTCATGTCAGATGAAAGGCTCAAATCTTCCAGTAGAACGTGTGTTGTCAGTGTTTCTCTTCTACGTACAAATTCTATGACATTCAGACATCAATTTTTCCAACCATATAATGAAAACTGTAACTATAAGAACATAATTATAAGATCATTACTATAAAATCATAACTATAAGAGTTGGCATGACTCCATACTTTTTACTGCTCATTCTTGTGAAAAAGAGAGAGAGAAAGTAAGAGAGAGAGTGAGAGATGTTCTCTCTCAGAAATGACTGTCCTTTGCATAGTGCTGAATTTTTATCATGTACCTCCTCTGTGCTAATTTTTTTCACTGTTGTCTTTTTTGACCTTAAAATTATTTTTTTATACTACCGAATATCATATGTATATACAGTATATATGCCAACATTTGTGTTTGAAACTTGATGGCAGTGGTTAAACATTAGCAGTTCTTTGAATTGTATCCATTGTCTGTTTGTGATAGCATGGCATTTGTGGTGCTGGTTTGCACTCATCGGGTTGAAATAAAGAGAAATTTTTCAGCTGTGTATAGCTTTATTTTTGATGGCATTATTTCTCTTGCTGGCTGCTTGTGCGATAATACATTTATCATAAATCTATGAAAGGGTCCATTTCAGTACACAAATTTTTGAAATATTAATATTATTTAATTTTTGATGGATAACTGTTGGTGGGTATAGATCTGGGAGTTCATGTTTGGGAAAGAAACCTCCTCTTCATATGGTGCTTGAAGTGCATGTGGGTAAACCGCAGTCTACCTCTGTGGCTGTTTCACCACTTGGAGTGTACATTGGCTGTGTGGCACAAAGAATGCACCTTTCACCATGTGTTTGTAGTTACTTGCTAATAGCTCAATGGATGCTCTCTAATTCAGGAGTTGCTGTGTACACCAATAGTTGCTACCAAGACAAACACTTAATTTGTATGCAGTTTCACTGCTCCAAGCAAACTGACACTTGACGCCTCTTATGAACTTTGTCTCCTTGACATAAATAATTGAGTATGAGAGAAGTATTGCTGTTTGTAAGGTTACCTAATCTTTGCTCGAAATAACATTGGTGATGTATGATTGGGATTTGTGAAAATTGATTGCAAAGCAAATTCTGCAATGCCAAACAATGGGTGTTGTGAAAATTGATGTTATTTATGTATCATTGATTGCTTAATATAACTGCCCAAATTCATGTACATGTTCAAATTTCATGAAATATACATAATCAATGATATACTAGTTGATCTAGGTTAATGTTTTCCCAACTTTTTTCGTAATTAAATCCCTGACAATAGCTGATAAAGTTCTGCACTTTTTACTTCCCAAGCATGTTGCTTTTTTTACCTAGAAAGATTTAAAAACTATTCACACCTTTTTTTCATATGTGAGGACATGAGTAGAACATACAACCAAGAAAAGTTAATGTAATTAAGAATGGGCATTGTCATATTGTGAATGCTACTACAGATATACACATTACACTAGGGGTAAACTGGTTTTAACAAGAGAGTAACAATGTGTTCCAGCTAAGCGAGTTAAATGTCCTTAAGGAAATAGATTTTTACCAATTGGAGCATAAGGGAATGGTAAAATGTTAGGAAAAACATTTTACTAGTTTTAAATATAAAACTAGAATACAATCAAGACATGTTACTTTCACACTTAAAGAAAAATTTGCCTTGTATCACTTTGATGTTTTAATTGCAAATCATGAACTTGTTAATAACAGTGACGTGAACAGATTGATGCTAATTAAATAATAGTATTCATTATGGTTATTTTAATGCAATCAGTTGTTACCAACTTATTTGTTTACTTGTTAACAATATTTAATAATTCATTATTATCTAAAAATTGTCACTGGTGATACTTTTCAAAAATGAGCATGAGCATTCATGTTATCATTGATATTCTCTAGTGCTAATCATCAAAATCTGAACAGGTTATTGCCATTGAAGATGATAGCAAGAATAAAACTGCTCAATGTAGGAAACCAATCAACACATCAAGGAGGGAATGATAAGAGATTTCAAAAAAGTAGAGGAGGAATATACAGTGTGTAGTAGATATAAAAGAGGGATATCAGTTGTGATCAGAGCAATTTCTTTCATTAATGACTTATGGTGATGGGTATAGATTCACTAAGAGCTCCCAGGTCCTTAAGGACTTAAAAGTTCAAAACTTATTTTTGAATGGACTTTTGCTTTCTTAAATGTGTTCTTGAGTGTGCATATCTTCTGATATGCCAAATCACAAATTACACACATTTTTACAAAATTTGATGTCGACTGAAATGAAGTTGTTTATGGTTTGCATTTTTTAAAACAATAATTGAAGTCCTTCACTTACTGTACCCTACACCACTTTGTCCAGTTACAGGTGGAAAAAGGAAATACACTTTTCATAATAAGATTTTGAACATGGTACTTCATGAAAGCAGCTAATGACATGTTTGAATAGCTATGTTTTTATAGGTCTGTGGAAACCCCATATCTGCTGAGTCAGTATCTGCTTTTAGTTATTTGATCTGAAAATATATTAATACACAAGAATTTTTTGTGTTATTTATACATTTAATTAACATAAGGTATGTGTGAATATGAACAATTAGTTACATTTCTATTTAGTATTCACTTCTGTACACAGTTTGTCATCTTCATAGGTCTTGAATGTTTTCTGTGCAGATATGGGGAAGTACTGTGCACACTATTTACACTCCATTGAAAATTGCTACATAATCGCAGTATTTACTATTTTGCATTCTTTGTATGAAGTGAAAAGTATTTGCATGATAATGTGTGTTCATGTAATTACTGGATTTGCTCAGTTTTATAGTGTGAACTTTTCAACGTTCAATGTTGATTTGCATTTTTCATTCTAATAAACATTTGTGTTTCATACATTTTCCAAAGTAGGTTGCATTCATGTGAGTATGCATGTGTGCATGTTAGCAGTTTTCAGTGTTTAGATGATTGTGAATTTTGCTCATGTCAATTTAACATTGAATTTAAAAAAATGAAATTTTGCAAAATATTATTTAAGTATTTAACTTTGTCAGTGTGACAGTAAATTAATATTTTATTATTTAAGAGAAATATATATGAACTTTCTTTTTGTTAATCTTCATCAAAGAATGCAAAATAAAAGTGAAATCCTTGCCCTTTCTTTACTTCTTGCAGTAGCAGTGAAGATGAGATACTTTAAACAAAGAACATTGAATTTTTTTCTGATAAACAAGAACATTATTTGAATTTTGATACATGCTAAACTTTCAAACAAAGGTAGAAATATAATTTCTGATGAAGCAGAATGAACTACATAAATTGAATTTTTTAAGCGTTTTTCTAAGTGCATAGCGACAGAACTGGGATCTTAGTTTTAGTTCATGAAGCTATGCAGTGAGACATTCTTTATAGTCAACTTTAATTTGTGTAATGTGTTTAAAATATGTAGTATCTAATGTGATTGTTCATGTGTAATACGTACCTATTAGATTCTTCAACAGAACTGTTGAACAGTGTGTTATGTAGTGCCATAATGCCTTGTAAAATGATTACATTGCACTTAGTGCAACCTGATATCTGTAATTAATACACAGATCTATTAGGTACACTCAAGATTGGTTAATTTCAAACTTTTGTGAGAAAAAAAATACTGAATCTTAAAAGTACAGCAGAACAACCATGAAGACTTTTCTCTCCATCAGGTGAATTAATGTAACAGTTCTGAATTTACGATATCGTATTAATGCCACTCCAGTGTAATTCTGGGTTGAAAGAGTGATATGGAAGGGCTTACACTGTGGAAAGTGTGGATATGTCTGTTGAATAATATAAAGAGAAGTTAAAAGTATCTAGCTGCATAAAAATATGTTAATTTTGCATGGTTATTGTTTGTCAGTTCAACAAGAAATAGAATACTTGATCCCTCGTAGCTGACATGGGATCTTCAATATTTCTCAGTATTGCACTGGAGCAGTAGTTCATATTTTCATGACTTAAATTCATCAAAATAGTTATACAAATAATAATAACAATAATAATAATACTAATAATAATCATTTGTGTCAAAGTAATGCATATTATGAAAGGAGTGGGGTAGAGTTTGACTCGAATAATAATGTGATGGTGAATATGATTGTTTTAATGTATTTTGTACATTGCATTTCTTGTGTTTTAGTTGTACATTTATAAGCGATAAAGAAAACCCAAATGATAACATAAATTGATTATCAATTCCATCTTTTTCATGTATTGCAGCAAAAACCTAAATCTCTTCAATAACATTAAGTCATTCTACCCATTACCTGATGTAGGGCAAGTTCAAATATGTCAGTCTTGTTTATGGGAATCAACACAAAAGGCTGTGGAAGTAATCACTACAGAGATTAGGAATTACCCTTTCAGAGACTTGTTGATTTTATAGGCTAACTTCTCAATTGTAGAACTGCAGTTTGCAACCTAGCAGTTAGGAACTGCCATTTTAAACACTCTAAAATATAAGAAAACACATCAATTGTTGCATGGATCCTGCATATTTTTAATATTTACTCTTTCGTTATAATACTTAAATAAGAAATTTTAAAGTTTTCTTACTTAATTTTTGAAGTACTAGGTCAGTGTCAATTGATTTACTTGAAGTAAGATGTTAGAAAATCTTACTTTATAGTTTAACTATGAATAATTTTTCTGGCAGGTGTTGAATGGTAATCATGATTGGAATGAAATCGTGACAAGAAATGGAGAGTTATTTCATGTATCCAAAATTTGATACAAGAAAAAGAGAATTTTGAATAATTTTAGTGAAATATATTCATTAAACGATCCATTAATATAACAAGAACTACATTTTCCTTTTTTGGCACAATATTTTTGAAATAATGAAGATGGGTAAATCTTCACTTGCTGTCTTGAGTTATTACGCCTCATTACAGATTTGTAAGGAATAATAACTGTGGTAGCACATGCTTAAATAGTCAAAGATTTGTGAGGATTAAGTTAGAAAATTATATAAGTAATTTTATTTTGTCAAGTTTGAGGTAAGTAGATGTGTAACTAACGTAAAACAATTCTTTAACTAAATTGCTGGAAATATTAACAGGAAACACATGAGGATTAATATTGCAGATCTTATATTTTAATTTTCCCTCATCACACTTTCCTGCATTATTTAATTCTTTCTGTTCAAATTTTTGGTTTGCAATAGGCCTATATTGTTGGTATACAAGTAGAACTCAAGTCCAAAAATGGTGTTTTGAGATAAATTGAGTTCAAGTTGATTCTGTTCAATTTGTATACTTAATGTCTTTTGGTTGGTACTTGATAAATCTGCTTTTTTAACATGTACATTTTTACTATACGTTTTTCCTACTCTGTGACATTCAGACTAGAAAATTCAGAGTTCAATGGAAATGGAACCTGCACCTTTAGCTTCTTGAAATAAGCAGACAGTTTGTTTCAAGAAGAAGAAAAATTCATCAAAAATTTGGAGCCATTTTTTAGATCCTTTCACTTCAAGCAAAAATTATGCAAAACTTCTCAAAGTTGAACATGATCTTATTTAAAGATAATTTTTGTTAGAACAGATTACAGTAAGGAAAGTATCACTACATTCAATATCATAGTTTTTATTATTACTTTTTTTGCATTTTTCGAAAATACAGTATGTTCACACAAAATGGAACTTGTGCCATTTTTATAAATGCACTGTGCTCTATTGAAGAAAAATATGTAAAGAAGAAATTTGAAGCTACTTTTTGGATTTTTTTAATTACCTATTTTTCACACAAAAACCATTTGTACTTTCGAAAAATCATAGGGATGATCTGATTTAAACACCATCCTTTTGATTTTTGTGATCTGTGAAAAACAGATTTCATTAAGGAAAGAGGTCTCTCTTTCAATTACTGTAATTGTAGGAAGACATTGAAAGAATTAAAAAAACTGCTCAATGAAAAAGAGGTGTGCCATTTTTAAGTGTACTTGTCTCAATGTGAGAAAAGAAATATCAAAATAATTTGGAGCCATTTTGAGAAAATTTTGAAAATGTTGTGGCTTTTAAAGTACACTCCTAAAATCAAAAAAAGTAAAATAATAAGGCTGCATGTTCAGCCAGATGGATGTGGAAAAGTATCTTCGTGATGTGTGTGACTCAAAAACAACAAAAATGGACTTAGTGATTAGTGAGTTTCACTTTTATATTGATGATATATTTAATTCAAAATATAAACTATTTACTTGACAAAAATTAATTAAACTACTTAAACCATTCTTCAATGCAGATGCAGGCCTAGGGTTCACAAATTTTCAGGAAAAAAATGGTTTACAAACAACTATTATTGTCAACTTAGTTTGTTAAACATATTTATTATACTTGTATCAATGATTTATATTAAAAATAATCTGAAAATATTAAACAAAATGTACTGTGTTTAAAAGTTTCTAAAAATTATACCTGCCTTGGGTGTAATGAAATTAGTGCAGACCTGCCTGTAAAACTTTTATACAGGCCCCCTTTATAAAAGTGTGTAGCAAATTGTGTGTGTTGTGCAATAGCAGTATTAACTAATAAAAATATTTTGCACATTTTTGCAAAGTGCTTGTGATATTGCATGTTTTACTTATGAATTCCAAATTTTTTTATTAGTGGAATCAAAAAAAGATTGCAGTCAGAAACATTGGAGACAGTAATGATCATCAGGTTAATTGTCACGATTACAAGGAAATTTGACACAGGACAACAATCTTGAAATAATAAAAGTTGAAAGTATGACCAAATATTTTTGAAATTACTTTAAATAAGTAAATGAGATGACATTAAATTGCCAAATAGAATTTTATCATATTGTCACCTATTAAAAAATTCATAAATATAAGACGACCTGCATTGCATAGGATGTACATTGTTAACTGGGTGGTAGTAGTACACTGCAACGTTATTATGCCTCATTACTTTTGCTTAAGTATTTTTTGATCACATAATGATCTTTATTTAAGCACAGTTGATAATTTCATAATATTATTGTCCTTTATATCATTTTACACAATGTATCTGCATAAATTTGTATTTAATTACTTCATTTTTTTATCAATTTGTTACATAGTTAATACATTTTCTGCTTTGAAGATCATCATTATGTGATCAAAAAGTGAGCAAATAAACAATAAAATGCCTAAAAAAAAACACTGGTGTCTTTATTCATTTACAAGGATATCAACTTCTGGAATCCTTACTTAATACTATGTAAAGGTGTGTAGTTAATGTATTGGCTTTACAAATAGAAAGACAACTGGAACATTTATGTAATCAATCTTAAAACTTTTTTTCTTTTTGTTTTCTTTGTTCCTTTTCTTTTCTTCTTTTTTTCATTCTTTCTATTTTGACACTAGAGAACATTTTCAACACATTTCCAGGTTTCAAGAAGGGACAGATGACAGGTACTATGCAATTTGGAAGAAAATTTCAAATTAACATAGAATAACAAGTTACTCTGGAAAAGTATTTTCAGTCACTTCTGGCAGTAAATTATGTTTTGATATTTCGATTCTGTTACAGAAAATTTATCTTCATATCACCTGGTTAAAATGTTAGATTCCTGCCATGGAATAGATTTGGTGCTAGTCACATGTTGGTGATAACTGGTTAACAGTTGGGTAGTTTTGTTAATATCTTACAATAACTTGTTTCACTTTTCAGAACTCCAATTTTTTATATATTGGATGTGAAGATTGAAGAACGATGTTTAAATTAAGTCTGCAAGCCCCCCGAGCACCAGACCAACTATCATAGACTACCCCCACTAATAGCAGATTACTAGCAGGCCCTATTTATTGTTTTTCAGTGGATAAAACAGTCGTGTCTCATGGTTTTCTAAATGGGGAAGGCTGCACCTGCATTGCATTGCATTGCATTGCATTGCATTGCATTGCATTGCATTGCATTGCATTGCATTTCTAATCTTCCGATACAAGCACAAGGTAGTAGCGCTCCTTTTAAGAGTACTACGCAAATTGGGAAAACTAGTTGGCTAAATGCTACTCGCTGAGCTGCGTAGTAATTCTACCTGTTGAGCACGATCTTCTTCAGAACCTACACGCCTAAGCTACTGCCTACGCTACTACCTACGCCCCACTACGCCCTAAACTGAATGCTGCCTGGCCGCCGTCCGCCGGTAAGCATGTGCAGTGAAAGCATGACGCCACGCCTCCACGTTTTACACAGGCCTTATGGTGGAATAAAGTGGGACTATCGCTTTTCTCTTCCCTGTCAACAGCTTCAAGTACGTTACGGACGGCCGTTATCAACTGTCAAAGAAAAAATTTGAAATGATTGTTACATAATATAACTCGAAAATATATTATTAATAAATAAACACATTTATATTTCGAAAATTTCAAAATTTTTCGGGCATCATCCTTCAACTACGAAATTGAAAATAGATTTTTTTTCAAATAAAATTTGTTTCCAATAGTAAGTTATTTCATGAAGATCATGCACATTTTTTTGCCATTTTTAGTAATTTTCGCGCAATACTGCGAGCAATATGTGCAATTTAAAAATAATTACAAAAACTCAGAAATTGCTCAATTTTTTTTCTTTTAACTTTGGTAGGGATGGTGCTAAATGTACTCTATAAGATGACAAACGCAATATTGCTATATCCTTTTGTTTGTTTGTTTTTTTCAAAAATTACATATATGTATTTTTTTAACTTCTCACGTTGGTAATATTAGTATTAATGGCAATTTGTTCACATTGTTCTATTTATGAGCAAATATGGTTTAGATTATGGCGTATAGTTTTCCCCCCTCCAGTTACCCTGGAGAGGCAGGAATTTATTTGTCTTTGGGGTACATGGCGTATAAAGTGTGACGAAACGCAATCGTTTACTATGAAAATTAACTCAAAATTCCGCATTATCAGAAACGCCAATTTCTCAAAAACCGCTCCAAATTTTTCTTCTCACGTTTCTAACGGATAGTGCTAATTGCACTATTTAATATGACGCAAAGTTCGTTTTGGCGCATTTTTTTGTCTTTTCAAAAATTACGCCTTTTTTTCCTCTCACGCCGTTAATATGCACATTTCCAACAATTTATAAACACTATTATATTTGAAAGTTAAAAGTGCTCCAAATTACTTTAGATGAAGTTTTTCAAATACTCAAATTTTCTGGGATAGAGAGCTTCAAATTTCAAATTCACAGCGCGTAAGCGCCGTTTTCTTAAAAATAGCTCAAATTTTTTCAAAGAAAATTGCCATTTAGGACTAAGTTTTACTATTCTTTAATATTCTTAAAATAATATTTCCGTTGAACTATTAGAAAACCCAAAAATTAAGAAATTTTCAACAACAAAAAAATAGACTTTGAGCTGCGATAAATGGCACCTGACAAGAGTATGTGGCAAGCCCGAATAGCTCGCTGAGATCAAAGGAAATAGAAAACTAATACAGAAAACTGTGCCATTCTGTAGCACCACTAGTTTCACATCTCACGCTGCCTTGCATTATCTGGTAATCTTATAGACGTATTTGTATATGTACTGTACAGTTTTTCGGATAATCCGAACAGACCACCCCCTCAATTAGTTCGGATTATCGGGGGTCTACTGTAATAGTAATCATTAAATACTATAGTATTGTAAAATTCTCCAAACCTAATCGTTTTAACACAAACGTTACTCCTTGTCTGAACATGTATTAAATGCTCTTAAGTTTTCAGACCGAAGAAAATTCCCCCAAATTCTCATTGCTAATCGAAGAACAATCGCTCGTTTCTGTCTGTATTCACAACTCAACATATATGTGGGTTAGGGACAGGGATCCCAGAATTTAAGAAAACGTTAACAGAAGGCGTTTCTCCCGTACCCACAATTTTTAACTTATTTGACGATAAATAAATAAAACAAAGCCTCCAACTGGTTCAATGTCCAACAATCTGAGGAATTTAAAAGAATATCAAACTGACAGCTCATCAAACGATGCGCGGAGAATTCAAATACGCAATTTCAACAATAAAATTCCTCTAAAACACAATTATTTTTAAATAATTGTACACGACTACATAACTGGCATGTACTGTAGGATTATAGACAGCCAATATTAAAACAGTAATTTTTATAAATTAATTAACATTTATTTCACATACACAATACGTAGCAACGTTTCGAAAGAATATGATCTGTCATCTTCAGGTTCTTACGTCATGAACTATAAAAGCAAGGAAATTAACAAAATAGTAACGCATAAAATAATGATATTCATAAAAGTAGTATCAAAATGGAAAGTGTAAAATTGACGTAATTAATACATATATCTTGTTGGTTGAGAGTGGGTGTGACGGTAAGAATTATCAACAGGTAAGAACTCAATAATAATCATATAGGTATTCGTTCTTTGAAGTTACTCCGGAATGGTATCATGATTTTTTTGTCGAACTTAGCAATTAGGATAGTCAATATAGACGAGTAACATGAATTATTGGTAATAGGCTAAACTAAGATACAATAAATATCCTAAGAGAAATTAAAAACAAATTACACCATATTTAAAATTAAAATTGCATGCTTTATGAGGCAAGGTAAGCGCACACTAATAGAAAATCCAGTCAACAAAAATCATAACGAATTGTTTAAGAAGTGATTGGTCTTCAAAACAGCGGTTTTGATAAAACAATTGTTTAAAATGATTTTAAAACCCCTCAAAATTTACGCAAAAAATACTCATTTCCAAAAAAATAGAACATGACCTTATTTGAAGATCTTTTTCTCATGAAAACATCATTAAGACAGAAAAAAAATATATTCAAAATTGTAGTTATAGGAAGACGCCGAAAAATTTGGATTTTTTTTCAGTTTTTGAAAAGTCTGGGATTTTAACGCAAATGATACCTGCATCATTCTATTAAGCGTACTTGAAGCTATCCAAAATTAAAATTTAATCAAAATATTTTGAAAGTGTCCTAAGGGTTACAAATAAAGTACCCACCAAAAATTAAAATTTCGAATTCAAATTCAAGGGGCCGTGACAGCCAGATCGATTGGGGAATATCAGTTTTGGTGAAAATCCTGCTTACGTTTTAGTCGCAATTGTTCACAGATGGGCGGCCAGACGTTTGGCCGTCAATCTAATTTTCGGTATCAAGTCACAAAACATGAATTCTGACTACAATCTGTTAGAGGAAGTAATTTACTAGATAGTGGACATGATTTACCCACTTTTTCGTTACCAGGTCCCAGCAATAAGAGTTTTTCTGTCTGAAATATGCCGTTTTTTCGCAGCATTACAATACTTTCTCTATACAGCGGAAGCAGTAGTGAGAAAGTAAAATGAGTATTCGACTTGAGCCTGAGCACTGCCGGAAGGAATGATTGATGTAAGGCGCAGTGGCGAAGCTAGTCGTGCAGTTGGGAATTCTGAAAATCTTAACTTACACTTTTGTGCAAATTAGATCTATTCATCGGGTTTATTGTTCAGCAAACACATCGATAACTTGTTTTTAAAACTGTCGTCACTTGCACGTTAATTTAGCACACACTTTTCGAAGGCCAGTGTACTATTACTGAGCCTGATATTCCCCAATGGAAATTCTTAGGAATGTCTTCACGCTCTTTAATGTAATCATATTCCTTTCACATTATACTGGAGATATAGAGCAAATTAGACTGAGTTGTATCAACCGAGAAATTTCTTGTTATTTCGTTTCTTAACTGTTGTCCAAGAAATACTTCAACAAGTCTGCAGTCATGTATTTTGCATTGTCAATTAATACATTTGTCAGTTCATTTCGAAGCTGCTCACTGTCAAAGAATAGATATTATTTTATTAAAATAAAAACGCTTTTCTGAAGGAAATGCCTTTTTGCAGGTGGAAAGCTACTTTTCGCCAAGAAATTCAATAAATGAAAGCTTTCAAAATCTTTAAATCTACATTCTGAGTCACTTCTGTGTCAAAATATTTAAAAGAAACAATTTTTGTCTTTCAAATAATTCTAATCCTAAAAGTTTATTCATGGTCATGTCTGCTTGGTTGCAGCTTTCAATAGTCTCATCATATCTACACGGCATATAGCTACATTTATCTTCTATTTCTATCTGTACGGCGTACTACTTGCCTCGTGATTCCGCATTGTTGAGCGAAAACTGCATTTCAATATAGTGAGCCGTTTGGAAGTTATGTGGGTGGCCTAGAGTTGGAGCATTCTCTGTAATTCATCTGTCGCTTCATTAATTGTTTCATGAAGAAAACACGAACAAAAAAATCACAACCGGCACACAAACGACTCGCCCCTGTTTCCATCGGCCACAACGTGCAGCGCGGTACAAATCTGCACATGGTGGCTGCCGGGCTGAGCCTAGGCTCTCTGCCCAGTGAGTGCGAGAGAGAAGATAGCGCAGGTCCCCACCGAGCCAGCCGGTGTCTGTAAACTGGCCCAAGAGTTCACAAGCACCAAGTTTTTGCATTAAGTTTACGTCGGAATTCTACTGGCGACCAATTAGAGAGCAGCATGAAAGAAACAACCATGAATTGTGGCCAGGTAGTTTGAAGTTATGTTATGTCACTACTGTAAATGCTCATTCACAATGCAAACATAAGCATGGCGTTAACATAAACGTTGGGACTACGTACATAAGCGTACTCATTCACAATGCGTTCGCATAAGCATAACACGTAAGACGTTAACTTAAAAGCTTGCAACCTTCAAGCTTCTGTGCTTATGCTAAAGTAAGGCATAAGAAAAGAAACAAACACAGGACGATAACTCAAAATCGAGAATCGATAGACGAACTAACGCCATATGGGTCATGGACACAGTCGATACCTCGAAATCGTTTCTCATATCCAACCAATAGTAAACTAAATGTCTCACAGCCAATAGAAACTCGTATTTTGCTTACGTTTATGTTAGACATTGTGAAAACTTCAGTATATCTCTTTCGTTAATGTTTACATCTATGCATTATGCTTGGGTTTATATTTCCATTGCGAATGGGCCTTTAAGGCTCCCACAGACCGGCGCGGGAGATCCGCAGCCTACGCGGAATGGCTGCAGCGGAAGTTTCGCGTCACATGATGCCTTATGAGCACGTTTAGACCTGCATGGCAGGCGAGATTCGCACCAGCGGATTGGCAGCGTTTAATCCACGACAGATTTTGTAACGAAGACAGACGATTTTTTTCCGCTGACGCTCGAGTTTCGTGGAAGTCCGCTCGCCTTCGGGAGTCTTTGCTTCCCTCTGGATCGAGCTCCCTTTCTTTGCATAGTACTCTGCTGCTCGAGTTTCGCTGTGGAAACCAAGGTAAAGACTCGTCAGATGACGCGACTGAACGGTCAGAAAAAATACTTCTAATCGTGTTCAGTAATTTAGTTAATTTTTACTTACATTACGTTAATTACATTAAACGTAGATTTTTTGAATTTTATCCTCAAAATGTTTACATTTTAGTAATGTCATTAAGTCACTGGCCATTCTAGTAAATATAAAAGTGTTTCTCGTCCTTTGTGGCATCAAGGTATGAAATTCTCCGTACTTTTTCATTTCTTCTTCAAAACCATGGACCCTGTTTCTTAGTTTCCTGAACAGATATTAACAATTTGATGGAAAATCGTAGATAAAGAAGGTAAAAAGCACCGTGCTCAGAAAATGTGCTACGTATATTGGCATTTTCTATCTCGTGCATGTCTACAAGCAAGCGGGTTTTGTTTATCGGATGAGGAAAACTGTCACCAAACGCTGAATCATAAATGACGCTCCCGTACGATCGGTTCCGCGAATTCGGTCGCCGCGTCTAGCGCGGAACTTTCTGCGCCGCTCCCGCTGCAGATCTATCGCACCGGTCTGTGGGAGCCTTTAAGCTCCTTTAACGCGTTTTTTCTTTGGCATATGTGTTTTAAGCTAAGGCCCTCCTTACTTTCGCACCGCAGCGAGCCACCGGCTTATAGCGCAGAAGGTTGGGGTCTGCGCGCAGAGCGCGGATCGGCGTCCGAGGGAATATCAATTTTCTGTCTTCCGAAATTAGTTGCCACTTAATTTTGTGAATTTCGGGTGTTATTGAAAGTACACAAGCTCAGTCAGTTGTTGAAGGTATTGAATGGATTATTTATGTTCGAGAATTTATATATTATTATGTTCGAGGAATTTATTTGCATTTGATTTAGTTTGTCAAATCAAAATATACGTTTGTGTAACCTTTGTGTAAAGTTAGCCGTTTTAGGAAGAAAGTATTTTTCTGTCCCTCTTCTGCACTCGGTGAATGCAATGATGCCATTTTCTTAAAAGTCTCCAAATTTTTCAGAGAAAATTGACATTTAGGACGATGTTTTACTCTTCTTTCATGTTCTTAAAGTAATATTTCAGTTCTACTATTAGGAAACTGAAAAATTGAGAAAAGTTTTTAAGAAATGTACTTTGGGTGGCGACAGATGTCAGCTGGCAAGAGTATGTGGCAAGCCCGAATAGCTAGCCCAGACCAAAGAAAATAGAAAACTAATACGAGAAAGTCTGTGCCATTCTTTTGCACCACTAGTTTTTCAAACATGATTTCTTTTGAATTATTTAATATTTTTCATCCATTTTCTGAGTAGTTAATAAAGTTTATATTTTTTGTAAAGTTTACCCAAACGTTGAAGATAAAGTTATAATTGTTTAAAAAACATTTAATTTATTTTTTACAGTCGAAATAAATGTGGGGGCTCATATTATCACCTTCTCCTCTATACATAAAACTATAAATACTTGGATCTTGCCAAAAACAGAAAATTGCATTTTCATTAAAATAATTTATTAGTGTATATTTTAAGAAGTGTATCCTACGTATCTACGTGTATAAACATTTGTGATCATAATAAATAATAAACATTTTCGATATTTCGATGTATGATTCGTTGAGAAAAATGCATTGTTGAATTTTCAGTTCGGACCGTTCAAATGGCAATGAGGATCATCACCTCTGTGTTAAACTAATCTAATTAGATTTGATGTATTACTAATTCTGCAAGTAAGTTTGAGAACTTGGTGGCACAAACCCTCACTTAACTAACAACTTAATAAAATTGACAAACTTTACAAATTAACATGAACATTTCACAGTGCAAGCTTTCATAACACTCCACCTCACCACACTTCTCATCACTTCACCGCATTGCGGATCACTTAGCTGTAATGTCTTTCTTACATGCTCATTTCCCCCAACTTCACAACGCCACTGCACATTATTATTATTATTATTATTATTATTATTATTATTATTATTATTATTATTATTA
>BOPP01000088.1:440391-464020 GCA_017312745.1 Gryllus bimaculatus | reverse complement strand
GTCCCACACTTAACGGCCACACTCAGTCCGAATTGCACTAATAACACAATAAAATTTCTTGACAACAGCACTCCCCGCTCTGCTGCTTCACTCGAGCCTCTCCGCGCACCAATAACCGTCGCTCGCCTCGCCGTGTTTCCCGTTTGACCGTTGGTAGCGCGGCGGAGGCGGCGGCAGGCGGCGCGTTACTGCGCTGATCAACTCCATATTTTATTTTCATTTATAATTGGTAATCATTTAATTGTCAAAATTACAGAACCTCTTCTTTCAATATATATATATATATATATATATATAATATATATATATATATAATTGAAAAGGGTCGGGGACATCGGGCACCCTTGTTTGACTCCTTGGTTTGTATATTTAGTTAGGTTGTTCGCTGTTCCTTTGTCAATACTGATAGTGGTTTTAAAATATAAGCTTTTGGTTTCTATGATGTGGTTAGGATATCCACTATTACGCATAATACTCCATAACATATTCCGAGAGACTTTGTCGAAAACCTTTTCAAAATCTATGAACAGGATATAAGTAGGAAGGTTATATTCGCGTCTTTTCTCGATCAATTGTTGTACAATAAGTATGCTATCTGCACATGAACGTCCCTTTCGGAATCCATTTTGGAATTCCGAAAGTAGGTTATTACTTACTTTATTTAATCTCCTAGTAATTATATTTGTATAGATCTTGTAGGCAGAGTTTACTAGGCTAATTCCTCTGTAATTGTTACAGACTTGTATATTTCCTTTCTTAAATATTGGGTATAGAATGGCTTTCTTCCATTCTTCTGGGATTTGATATGTACTCCAACATATATTTAGTATAAAAAGAAACCTTAGTTTAATTTGTGAAGGTGCATACTTGAATAATTCAATATTCAGTCCATCGCTACGTGGAGATTTTTGTTCTTTAAATTTATAAGTATCTCTTCGAATTCGTTCATTTCTAATGGATCTACGTTTGCAAAACTTGTTCTGCGAGTTTTTCTTCTTGTGTGTTTGAAGTCCACAATTCCTTATAGTATCTCAGCCATTGCTTTTTGGGTATATTATTTATTTGTACAGTGTCTTTTTCGTCTTTATTTAGGAGTTTTAGAATTTTGTACGCTTTATTTTGGGCTCCATGTATATCATATTCGATTTCACTTACGTATCTATCCCAACTTTCTCTATTTAATTTTCGAACTTCTCTTTGAACTAATGCAAATTTATGCTGATATGTTATTCTATCTTGTATAGATTGTGTACTTTATTGAAGTACTTGAAGTAATTGAAGTACTTTAGGTAAGCCCTTTTCTTATCTTCAATGATGGTTTTTATCTCATCATTCCATATTCGTATTCCTTTCTTTTTATATCCTCTACTTCTTTTTCTCAAAACTTCTGTTGCTACTTTTATCATCAATTGCTTTAAGTCTTCCCATTATTCATTTACATTTATACTTACTGCTCTTTGGTCTAAGTAGTTGTGCAGTCTTGTGCAGTATAATTTCCTTATTCTGTCTTGTTGTAGCAAGTGTGTTTTGAAGTATATTTTGTCAGTTTTGTTTTTGTCCGTTCTCTTTCTTATCCTTCTTGCTGGGATATTTATTTTAGAGTCTACTATATAATGAGAATACATCAAAACCTTTATATGCTTGTGTATCAGTAACTAGGATGTCAACTTAGAGTTAATTAATACATAATCAATTATGGATTTTGTTCATCTAGCCGCCCATGTGTATTTGTGGATATCTCTGTGATTGAAGAAGCTGTTTGTAATTTTTAGTTCGTTAAATGTTGCAAAATTTATTAAGGTCTTTCCGTTTTCATTTTTTGTGTCTTCTCCATTGGTTCCCACTATTGTTTCGATTGGTTGTTTCCAATCCTCGCGTTGAAATCTCCCGCGATAACTATATAATCGTTCTTATTTATGGAATTCATGTGTTTTTGTAAGGTATCATAGAATAATGTGCTTTCTTCTTTCCTTCCCTCTTCTGGTGCGTATATTCCCAGTATTGTCATGTATCCTCTTTGGATTTTTATTCTAATATTAATTATTCTCTCTGAAATATAGTTATAATTATTAATTTTGTTTTTCCATTCCTTTTTATCAGTATTGCTACTCCTGCGGCTGCTCTAATGTTTTGTGGAACTCCACTGTAAAACATCAGATAGTTTCCCAGTTCCTTAGAGCCTTTCATCTTTTTCTTGATTTCTGTTACAATGCATAGGTCTGCTCCAAATCTTTCGAGTTCGGTTATTAGTAGGATTTCTTTGTTTATCAACCCTCTAACATTCCAGGTTGTGATTTTCATTTTTTCCGTGATCTTAGATCGTTTATCCTTTTTCGTAGCGTTGTTATCTTCATTTACGGCTATTCTCTTGAGAGTTGTCAGTAAGGTAAGTTTCCCCTGGTTGCGTTACAGGCGCCACGCAGGGATAGTTTGGTGGTGGGGCTGTCACCTTATTGCCTCCAAACTTGCAGGGCAGACTCTTCAGGTTGCTTTCCCTAGACGCATTGCCTTCTCTATGGCTCTTGAGCTGCGTCTGCCCAGTGAGGAATTTTCTTGATATTGAGGTCCTCTTCTGGAGTACTTCTTCGTCTGATCCCTCTCCTTCGACCTGTCCGGCAAGGGTGGCCCTGCCAGTAGCTACGCTACCGCCGGCCTAGCTCTCAGGATCATTGGGGTACGCAAGCTCCACCACCAACTTCACGGTCGTGTACTCCCTAGGTGGAGGTAATTTAATAGTATTATAGATATTTGTAATACACATATCAACATCTAGGAAACTAATTTATTTTTAAGTTTGTTCAGCCTTTGAGAAAGGGGATCGACGATTGCCACAGGCAAACCGTTCCAGCCTCTTCCAATAGTTTGATTCGCGAATGAATATTTCCCAACGTCCGTTTTCTGAATTCTTGTCTGCATTTTGTAGACTTTGAATTTCTTTCCATATTCGAAAGCCTGTGTACACTTTATACATAGCATAGAGACGTGACTTTATTCTTGGTACCCCAGAAAGTTAATATCGATGCTCTACGCTGGACCTTTTCTAGGTTCCTTTCTTGCAAAATTCTGTATGGGTCCCAACATATGGAGCCATATTCTAATGTGGAACGCACCAACGACACATACGCTAGTTCTTTGGCTCTGATTGTACTCTTTTTCAGTATCGGCATAACAAAATGCAAAAATCTCCAGGCTTTCCCTACAACGAAATTAACTAGATTTTCCCAGCTCAATTTACTG
Organism: Gryllus bimaculatus; assembly: GCA_017312745.1. Classification (NCBI taxonomy): domain Eukaryota; kingdom Metazoa; phylum Arthropoda; class Insecta; order Orthoptera; family Gryllidae; genus Gryllus; species Gryllus bimaculatus. The sequence continues at coordinate 460,783 of BOPP01000088.1, read as the reverse complement.
TCTAGCTGTATTCCTAAATATTTGCCACACGTGACTCGGGGTATAGCATTATTGTTCAATTTGTTTCATTGTAAATTCGACCCCTACCAAACGTGATGGACTTGCCCTTCGAACTATTTATTTCCATGCAGTTTGTTTCCACCCAGATGTGTTATTTGTTGAAGTCTCGCTGCAAATATCCTCGTTCTTCTCAGAATTGATAATATTATAAATTACCCGGTCATCTGCAAAGAGTCGTACATTTGAAGCTAAATTTGTCGGCAATTCATTAAAGAAGGCTAGAAACATTCCGGTCCGATGACGCTTCCTTGAGGAATTCCTGACGTGACTAATAACAATTGTTATTAACCATGAAATAATTAAACACATTTGTTAATAATCAATTAAATATTTAACAAAATTGAAAACTGTATATAATTGTAGGGCAATGAACTTAAACATTAATATAAACGAATATTTTCGTGTTTATAATAGCGCCCCCCCCCACTAAAGGATCCCAAATCCAGCCCCTGCTTACGGTACTAATGACTAGAGTCCGGAAAAATATATTGCATGAAACATCAAAATATGTACATAAATACGTAATAAAAACACCATGAATATGTAATAAATAAGTCAAATCGGATATAATATGTAATATTAAAATATTACAAAAACATATACAAAATATGAATTTACCTTTATAAAACAATTCCTTAACAAATATTAAAAATAATATAAACCTTTTAAAAATCGTTTTACGAGCACAAGTTGATGCACACTTTGCATTGTACAACTTTTCCGTCAATAGTAAAAGCTTCTTCTGTTGTTATGCCAGTCAGATAAGACGCAATACAAGCCATCTTATACAAATTGTCCATATCTACGACCAGCAAACTGCAGCGCACATTGGGATAAACAACTTAAAACCTGGCCAAAATTCGAAAGATTCTAGTTGACCATTTTTAACTCCTAGGTTGGCTACACTACTGTTGGGACTATTAAATCCCGTGTGTAAGAACGGTCGGAACTTACAAGTGACAGCTATATTTGAGGTTGAACATAGGGCTCTGGTGTGTTTACAGCGTAACCCAAGACGGACAGAAATTCAAGTGCGGAGTCGAAGCCAGATATTTTTGTTCTATGAAAATAATATTTCAAATTTTGAAATTGAACATGTTACAGACGGTATGTACGTAATTATAAGCCCTTGTTTAATTATTTTTTCCGCGTTAAACATGTTTTTAAAAAAAGAATATTCATTTCGGTAAATAAGAAAATTTATTTAAAAAATGAATGAAAAAATAGAGAAGATACAAATCCCACAATATCCCACTTTCATTTAAATTTCTTGATGAATTTGTTTACTATATACATCACCATCATTCTATAAAATCGTGTGAATATGCACGAATCCGATAATGAGTCATGTTTATAGCGGTAGCTGCAAAATCCTGTTTTTTTTTAAATTTTATTAAACTTAATTGAAAAGTATAACGTTGTTCACAAAAATAACATATAAATTTATATTAATTGCATATAATGGACATCATACTAAAAGAATATTGAGGTAATACAACTTTCTCGTCCAACATATACTGCTTAACTTAAACAATAGACAATCCCGCAGCAAAAAGCCAGAGCAGTCTATTGTAACTCATGAAGCGATAAGACGAAGGCATTTTGTTGTTTTTTTGTTGCATTCACAGATAATTTGAACAGTTAAAACTTGCATTTTGATATTGAGAAATTTCCAAACTTACTAATGACCGTCAAAAAAAAGTTAGTTATGTTACGAGTAGTAAAAATTACATTTTATTTTGCAAGAAAGAGATGTTGCGTCACGAGGCCGACAGGCCGAGTAGCACTATCCTACGAGAAAAATAAAACCACTTGTACCACGTGTCATACAATATTTCAATGCAAATATCACTAATTGGGTACCATGTTACATTAACCCTAGATTGCAAAGGCATCCTCTATCGAGCATTATGACACTGGCATAGTCCGACAGACTACTTTGCGTAAAAATAAAGAAAAACTCTTTTTTACAATGAAACATTAAATTTCATGGATTGGACATGTTTGATAAGTAGTTATAAATAGATTTTGAAGGGTTTTATAGATACACCTAAATGACTTAACTCTCACAACCGACAATTGCGTGGTGCTGTTCACACATGCCTTTCGAGAAGCGTCCGCTGAAGTCGTCACCGACCCATCGCCATCAACCCATGATTGCTAAATGTTCAGAACAAAACTCAAATGTTACAAGCAGTGGCGTCTGGTGAAGGTGGGCTGTCCGGTTGTAGCCCCCCAGTCCTCGTCAGAATTATTTAATTTATCTTTAATATTAAAATAAAATATGCGAAATAATATTTAATTCAAATACGTGACCAATATAACCCATTGCTGGTGCGTGTGTAACTTACGAAAAGCTTCCGTTGTGTGCTGCTGCTATTCCATCGCTCTCTCTGGGACTGCCACTACCTGTTGCTTGCGGGGAAGTCTGGACATAGTTGACTTCGCTTCCCCCGCGGTTTATGTATCTCAATATTGAGACTCGAGGGGCTGCAGGAAAAGCGGTTGCTCGCAGTCGCAAACTCAGTTTTGCGCGACGTTTACACGATTTTTAAGGTGGTTAGAGCGAGATAGTCCCTAGTAGATAGTCCATATTACGTTGAAAAATATTTATTTGCGAGATAAGTGGGTATTGTGAGACCTACGTGAAGAAAATAGGGAATTTTAAGCTGAGTTTTATTTAATTATTCGAATTAATTTTGTTTCATAGGTGTAAAATAAAAATATTTTAATACCACATAAAGAGCTACCGTTGACTAGTTTATTAACTAGTACCAATAGATCGCGTGGCCACGAAATGAAAATTTGAAGCATAAGATTGAACATAAAATAGCACTAATACACAATTAGTACGAGCAAAATCATAAAAAGTAATATTATAGACACATATCTATATATTTTTGTACAGTGATCGATAATAATGGCAAAAATGTCCATGTGTGAATGGGGCGAAAAGTATTTAGTAAATTGGGCATCGCGTAATGTCCTTGAGATTGACATGACTGCTCAGGGCTCATGCTTCTTCAAAGTTTCGTTGTTTTGAATCACTTTGAATACTGTTCGTTGCCTGGTCGACACACGGTAAATATGACAATCTGAGCAAACTGCCGGAAGATTTATTTCCAAAGTGGAATTTGAGAGAAAACGTAATAATTCATCCAATACTACGAGGACAGTGACGCAATAAAAAGTTTTCAAATATTTTTTCAATGTATGTTTCTTTCTCATTTTTATTTCTTGAATTACCTGAGCCAATGGTAGGACAACCTTAGACTATTCGATTGCTTAACAACAAAATCAACAGTTTGGTTCTCTCCAACATTGTATAAAGCTTTATATTTAACTTGACAGAAATCGTTATCATTGACTTCTCCTGCTCTTTATTATCCTTTTCCTCAATATATATTTATATATTTCTGTTATTGCCCTATTTTATTTTTGCTTAGTTAATTAAACTGCATGATCAATTTTTAATGTTTTAATAGCTTTGATTGAAATTTTACAACTACGTTTGCAATTGCAATGTGTCATATTATTTCGAGCGCTGCGATTGTATAATTCATAGAAACTACTTGCTGGTTTTCAGTATAAGTTTAAAACATGTTATGATATTGATTTAGATGCAGATTATTGTGTAAAGTACATATCAAACTAAAACCGATAAGATGAAATTACTGCAACTTATAATTCTGAGAACTGTTATATTGAGACTTTCACTAATAAAATTATACCATTGTTCATCAAATCTTCAAAAGAGATTTGCAAGTGGCATAGTCTTTTGTAATCGCTTGTCTTGATGTCGCACTGAAAATGAAAAGAAGTTTCAATGTTTTGAAAATAAGAGATGAGAACAATTCAAAATGCATAACTACTATTCAGGAAATGCAGTTAATTAGATAAAATGTAGTGCTGAAGAGAAAAGAGGTTTCTATTAAAATACTAAAACTACCAAAGGCTGTATATATCATTCCTCTTACAATTTCAATAAAATGTCATTCTTAATTACAAATGTAATTATTAAATTTGCCCATGGGCAGATTTAGATACTGTAGGCCTTCAAGCACAAAATTACACTGGGCACTCCTTCAGAAAAATCTTTAAAACTAAAAAACGAATTATGAATCAATCTAAAAACACTAAATATAATAGAATAAATCATTGTTCCATTACAGATGTAAATTAAAAAATTGCTTACAAAGTAGAAATTGCTTTTAAACTTTCTCATTTACAAATACATGTTTGGTTTCTAATTGTTCTATTCAATTTATTTTTAAAATCAAATATTGTTGTTCAGTAAACTATTTGATGAATGATTATTCAGTTAAAAACATTTAATTACGTTTTTATTATTTATTTTAAAAAATCCGGGTAGCGGTATGGGAGTCCCAAGATTAATTTTGCTCGGAGGAAATTCAGCTCTGCATTCACCTATACCTTGAATGGTTGATATTAACACCAGCAAAACAGTATTTTATCATTGCAACACATTGGAAGCCTCTGAAAAGTCTATTTTTTTCTGAATTGAATGCCCACTCCGTAGCTCTACAGATTGAGGCGCTGATCTATGCTAAAGATTGCTGTTTTGAGTCCTGTGTAATCAACTGTGGTGCAAAAGACAATGGCAATTCTCCATAATATGTGTGTATGTATGATTCTCCATAATAAAGAGAATATGAATAATTTTGGAATAATTGAATAAATAATCATTTTTCAGAAGCAAAAAACTGACGTACGGCACAATACCAAATAACAATACTTTTCTGAATGTCTAAAAAATTCTGTAAACTGTCGAGATCATCCAGCTTCTCATAGGGAGTAGTATCAATGTGAGTCATTGGGAATATCAATTGAGTTAAGCTTTTCATTCAGATCGCACGAACCATTATATCCATCAAATTCCAGGTTTTCTGAATATCTGGTTATTAATCAAACGCAATGTTCTCCAGGAGTGAGGATATTTTAATTGCTCCCAGAAGATCCAGAGGAATGTACGAACTCTAAGTCTTGTCACTCGATTTGAATGAAACGCGTTGCGTGCGCGGTGTTGCCGAGATGCGCGTCGAAGTGCTCTAGAAAGCGCGCGAACTTGTCCCTTTGGACTGATTTAGGCTTATAATTTTGCAAAATTCTCCCATTTAAAACGGTAGATTTCCTTCAAATTGTGCATATTGATTCTTCGAGATGCTAGTACCGAAAGAAGAGTTTTTAAAAACAAGTTCAACAGTTCATTTTCTCACAATTCTAAAATTTCAGGTCAGATCTGTCAGGTCACCATAAGAGCCCATGTTAAAACAGCTAACTTTGCGGTCTCGTTACGCGAAAACTAGGCGGTAAAATCGACTCAAGCTCTACCAGAACATAGAAGAACCTCTCATCTTTCGATTAATATAATAAAAAAGGCATGTTAAACTTAACACATCTCGCTGTAACCACCAGCTCTGGCGGACGTATGATATAGTTTAGATGCTGTAAATTGTATTTTTTTTGTTGTTTTTTTTTGTTTTGTTTACTTTCTCGCTGTGGAGAAGAGCGAAAATTGTGTAATGCTGTGTGAAATAACAGCGACTTTTCGGCAGAAGAGCTCATATAACAGGGCCCTGGTAACTAAAAAGAGGATAAATCCAGTTGCTAAATTTTGAAATAAAAATCCTCTAACACGGTGTAGCCAGAATACTTGTTTTGTGGGTCCTTAAAGCCGAAAAATCCAAAGACGGCAAAACATTTGTATCCGTCGGTGGAGAATGCTACCGTCTAAACCGTTCAGCCGATTTTCTCCAAAACTGATATTCCCCAATTGATCTGGTTGATGTTACGGCCCCTTGAATTTGAAACCGATATTTTAATTTAGGGGGAGGGTACATCGTTTGAAGCCCCGGGAACATTCTCAAAATTAAAAATAAACTCCGTCGTTTTGACTAATTTCATATTGGATAGTGTAAAGGACGTTTAAGGGAATGGTGCTGGCCTCGTTTTCGTTGAAATCCTTATTTTTCGAAAATTGCAAAAGTTCAAATATTTTTGGAGTCTTCCTAAAACTAAAATATTGATGATAGAGATTTTTTCCTTACTGAAATCTGTTCCTTAAAGATAGATTTTGAAATAAGGTCATGTACAATTTTTCGAAAATTTGAGTACTTTTCGCGTAATTTGGCGTGAAAATACGGACGAGAAAGTACATGCTGTTTTGGCACCACTAGTTCGTGTTTAGAATGGATACGAATAGTAATTCTGTCCAAAATGTAAAAACTGTGGAATTTAGAAGCTAACCCTTCAAGAAGTGCAATATAAATGCTCGCGATAGACTTACACCGGTACTGAACACATTGCAATTCATTTTCTATTTTTGCATGCAGCCCTCTCGTTAATTAAAGGTACCAGCCGCCACTGGCTACAAGACAAGGATTTTGTATTTATTATTTACTATATTAGCGAATAAAGCACTAAAATGTCACTGACGTAACTACAAAGGATAGTTTATTGGATGTCGCGTGTTTGTGGCATATATATAAAATATGCATGGGCACAACGATACGTTTTTTTACCGGCTAGTCACACAATAAAGCTGCACAGTTTGAGAAACAGTGAGTGAGGGGAAGGGAGTGGGGTAAACTTTTGGCACTAGTTGCGTGTGACAGATGACTCCTTTGTAATGTAGGGTTAAGAACAGCTGTACGCAATCAGACAAAAGTATTTTGTTTTTATCTGAGCATTTGAGCTTCGCCTCACTTTCAGCGTGCAGTGCATCTAAAAGTAAATGCTTTTAGTAATGGCTGTCTAAAATATTATTTGTTGAAATGTTTCAAATTCTTAATCGAAAACTCAAATACTGTCATTTTGTTACATTCTTCCACGTTTTTCCAAATGTCATCCGCCATATTGAATCCGTCATTGTGAATTTTTCATTTTTGATATCATATTCGTATTTAGTGAAGCCGAAAACCCCTATATAGCCATTATTTTGGATTTTGCAAGAGAGATTGAATTTTAACCACGTTTTAGGAATGTCATCTTACAGTGAAGCGTACAGCATTCTCAACGAATGTTACACGTCAGCGATCGCCAAAGTTTTTAGGAAATGGAGGTTAAAGGTCACGAAACACGTCGTCAGTGATAATTACACTATACCTAAAGGTGCAAATCTGTCACTGACGGACGCTTCCCGCCACTGAGTTAACCGAAGCAGGCGCGTACCTACCTATCTCTCTCTTCTAGATAGCAGGGAGTAATAATGTGGGAGAACAATGCTGATTTTCTTAATATACTTCTTTTCATTAAAAATGTAATAAAATTGTAGAAAATTGATAGATTAAAAAATATTTTGTGAAAATAGCAAAATATGTAATAATTATAGTACTAAATATGTAAAAATATTTAACGAAAAAATTGGATATTGTGTTTGGTAACGGTAAGGTTAACGACAAAAATATCTAATTGCATAAAAAAATCAGTTATCTACCAATGACCTTAGCGACGTCTTAGTAGACGCGTCCGGAACACTGTCGATCAACATACCAGCAGTCTGTCCGTCTGTGGCCAACTCTATCTCCTAAACCGTTCAGCCGATTTTCTCTAATATTGATATTCCCTGATCGATCTGGACTGGAGGCTTTCATTATTTCTAAAGGATATGTAGATTGTTGAATGCTTTTTACATGAATCGGGCGTTTAGATGTGTTCGTATGCTCCGCGGCCGGAGTCATTGGATGCTTGGCTGTCGGGGTTGGGCCACAAGACGATGGCTAAACGTCAGCTCAATCGACTGAGACGCGGCTCAACCCGGAGTATTTAGAAAGAATGAGAAAATGCATGTTTCGGTAGCTCCACTAGTGTTTTTTCTTATGAAAAAACTGCAAGACACCTAATAATAAATTACAAATGCTCTCATGTTTTGGAGTTTCACATGAATAAAATATAACCTTACCGCAATTATAATCTTTGATGTTGTTTTTGAAAACGTGGTTATATTTCTAAGTCGAAAAATAGCAATAGAACATAAAATAAATCTTACCATTTTTTCCAAACCTCGTTCATATTTTTTCATAATTGTTACCTTTCAGTTAGTTATCTACAATTATTTGTATTATGATGTTATATGCTGTATATTTTAGAAAAAAAATGAGGAGGGTTAATTAAGCAAACCATTCTTTGAAAAGGTGTTGATGCAATAGAAAGGTTGCGAACCCCTGTTCTAGACGGTAATTTGGAGTTTAAAATATTCTTAAACATGTAAAAAGCCCTATTGCTAGCTATTATTTTTTCCTTGACTTCTTCATCAATAGCACTGTTAGCATTAACAATAGTGCCTTGATATTTAAACAATGTAACATTCTTCTAGCAAAAATTAGAACAGCATTGGCATAGGCATAAATGTGCTTTAAATTTGTTGATATATTGGCTCCCATGTCCAGTTTCTTTAATGTGCTGTCTATCACAGGGCTAAAAAGTAAGGCCAATATTGGGTCACCTTGTCGTATGCTTGTACAGGGAAACTTTTAAAGAAAGTATGGTTAAATTTGACTTTTGCTGTTATATGAGTCAGTCAATTTAATTAAACATATTAATTTATTTGGAACTGCAATTTGCTTTAAGATACTATCAATTATTGCTTTCCTATTAACTGAACCAAAATCCTGTTTACAGTCTATGAAAATATTATGATTATAAATATTAAAATTCATAGCTTTCCTTAAATATTTGTTTCACTATATAAATTTTATTATCTATCATGGATCTGACAGGTCTAAATTCTATTTAAATATCTTTCATATTCTTTTCTACTACATCCATTAATTGGTTATACAGCAGTGTTGAAAATAACTCTTATGTTACATTAACAATGTAATTCCTCAATATGTTGCTGTTTTTTTGAGTCTCCTTTTTTATAAATAGGACATAATAAACCTTTTAACTAATTTTTTGTATTATTTCTCTAATCCAGATATTGCGCATCGGATGATGATCTCTGCCTCTTAGAACAATTGCACCTTTTATTAATTATTTCTGGTGTATTATTATCTGTTTCAGGTGATTTATTGTTTTTCAGCTTATTACTAGGTAGATTGCAATAGATATTGGGGGATTGGCACTATTACCATTATCATCTTCTAAACCTTAACTACATTTATGTTTTCTATTTGTTGCCTGTTGTTCAAGAGTTCAGGAAAATTTACAGCCCAGTTTTTTAGTATTTCTTCCTCCTCAGTTATCACATTTTCTTTACTGTCCTTGAAAACTAACATTTCTTTGGTTGATCTTTTGGCATGCTTCTTTACATCTTTATAAAATTTACGTGTTTGATTCATTCTTTGTGCATTTTCTAACTCTACACTCCTGCCATTCTCTCTCGTTCTTTCTGTATATTGCTCTTCTTTTTTACTTTGAGAGGTGGATTTTTGTTAGCGTGTTCTAGAACCACTCTAACCATTTCTTTCTTATCATATTGTTTTCTTGTATAACATTTCTACATTCCTCATCCCATCATTCATTCCTCACACTTTAGTTAGTAAACTTTGTATGTGCTTTATAGTTGCTATTGTGTAGATATCAGCATCAGTCAAGAAACTAAAGTGTGATTCCAGGAACAAAATACAACATTCTCTCCCATATTTTTATGATGTGCGTACCTTGGTGAAGTTACATTTCCTTTTTATATTTACTTAACCAAATCTGACATATTTATATGATTTATGTGAGAATCTAGATGTTTATTGAGTGGTTTGTGTATAATCTTAAAGGCATTGTAATTTTTTACTTGTCTCTTATATGATGCATTTGTAGTTCTTGGCTCTAGATAGTCCAATGCCACATTTCTGATAAAATTAAGATAAGCCTACTAACATACTCTCCGTATCGATTATTACATTTTGTAAAAGTATTGTGATGATGGTAAAACAAATGACACTGTACTATGAAAATATTTGTTCTTTACTCTGCTGTGAGAGATGGAGATTGAAACTTTACCTTTTATTTTGCCAACTGAGCTCAATGTGGCATAGGACTATCTAGAGCTAAGTCCTTCATTTATTAATTTGTGTTTATATGCGTTTATGGTGACATTGCATTTCCCCAACATCTTGATTCTTTTTTACTTTAACTCACTTATTTGAAGTGGGATAACATTTATGTAGATAAGCAAGCAAAGTAACATTTTTAATAGTGCTAATCACACATTCCACTTTTTATACTCAACAATATTGCATAAATGCTGAATTAATATATATGTTAATTTTACTGTAAATTTATTATACTTACTTGAAGATGTTTCAGAATTTTTTAAAGAGACCAAAATATGTACATTTAATAACCATTGCTTTTATCTTGTACGTATACTTATTACTAGGGCCCAGACTTTTAGGATTTCATAAACATCATTTCAGACTTATTAAAAAGTTGATTCAGCCCTTTTTAGTTTTTTAATTTTTTTGTAATCATGTTACAATCAGTCTGAACAGGAATTGCAGTAAATAACATTTAAATTATGAACTCATTTTTTCAATGCTTCTAGTTCTGAGCTTGATCAAAGTTATCAAAAAGTACATACTATTATTGATCAAATTTTCAACTTCTTAAATATTTCCTTAAAAACTAGCATCAAAACCAAAAATTCATTTCCTTTAAGATGTCTTTTGCAATGTACAACCATGTACAATCCCAATATCAATGTACCCCAATAGCAACCAATACAATATTGTATGTGAAGGACTTACTTATTGCCTCTCAAAGCACATTTGTAACCAGAAATTGTTGCTCAATGCAACATGTAGTCTATGGTGCATATTCATAGATGTCATTGCTCTCAGTCTGCATGATAATTCTTCAGATATCTCTTTTTGTCTTTCAACTTTGTGTAACCACAATCATGTTTACTAACTTTGTGTTACCATAGTTATGTAAATTTCAGAGAGCTTGACAAGAACACATCACCTGCAGTCCCTGGTTCTACCATCAGTTTAAATGAAGTCCATCACTTTGTTTCGTAGAAAACAGGCACCTTCTACCTTTTAGTAAGAAATTAGTATTAATCTAATTAGTAGTGATAGATGCAAAGATAGATGCTGGACGTCCAGGCCGCTGTAAAACTGATCAACCCAAATGAGGAAATGAGCTTTGTACTGCAGAAATTCTGGTTTAGCCAGTTTTTCATAACTTATTTTAGCCATTTATTTTTTGGAATATTACGTTATACCATCATTATGTTTTTGGAAGGGCTCAGTTTCATTTTGAGGGAAATGTAGATTTATTTTTTTGTCATGGATCCTAATTAGGGGCGAATTTTAATGAAATGTCTTTTAGTACAGAAATACATTTTATGACAAAATGAAATCACCCACTTATATGTGTAATTTTTTTGCATTTTTTATTGATTTCTACTAAGAAGTCATGTTTTACTTCTTTACGTCATATTTAACAAATTTTTCACTGATATCATCAATTTTAATATCATTTTAGTGGTACTTGTTTCAAACAACATTTTTGAGATGCAACAAAAGTTCAGCACAGAATTATTGAGTAGTGTATTTGATTTCTTTGCTCATGTATTGGAATGTTAGCCATTGTGAGCATTATGTATTCTAAGGTTCATGTGATGCCTATCAGCGCCATTGTCAGGTCAGCCGATTTTGCGAGACATAAACGTAGAGATTTTCTTTTAAAGATCAGTTCAAACCAAATAAATGCAAGATGTGTTCACTTGAACAAAAGGAAGAAGCTTTGATTACATCAGTAATATACCCAACAGCTTCAGTTGTTCATCTGAAGTGGTTTTGTTTATTTTTTTTTTTACATTTTTCTTTGTTTTTTAGGGCATTTTTAAAGCATTTTAAGAGCATTTTATTGATCATTTTGGGCGATGTTTTATGTCATCAAAATCCGCCCCCTGGTCATAATGCATTTTTTGTGTGTACATCAGAGACAATTTCTGCTTAGAGCAAGAAAATCCTTATTTCTCATGGTCTTCTTTGTGAGGAGTACTATTTCAAATGTGTACTTGCAAGGGAGTAGTAGAATTTTTAATTTTTTGAACAGTGGTTTACAGGACTCTTGCTTGAGAGTGTTTATTGTTGTTCTCAGTTTTTATTTTTAAATTCTGAATGGATATGAGTGGATATTTTCTGGGAAGTTTATACAGAATATGATTCTATATTTTAAATGGGTACATTTGAAAAGAACACTTTTTTTAATGTATTTATGTTATGAGTTTGTATTAAGGATGAATAAGGCATAACATGGTTTGGTAAGCTTGTTATTGAGGTCTGTAATATGAGAGTTCCATTTGAAATCAACTTGAATAAACAGTCGAATGAAAGTTTTTTTGTGAGTATTTTTAAAGACATTTTTGGATGACCCATTGGTTATTTATCTTTAGGGAATGGATTTCTGAAGTTTAGGAAGACAGTTGTACTGATGTTTATGATGAGTTTGTTTTTGGAATCCCAGGCTGAGTATAGCTCAGAGACAAAATTACTGCTATCTCTGCAGTGATTCTCATCAGATCCTAGAATGTGAGTCCCGCCACTGTCTAGAGGAGTATTGGTCAGCTCCTCTGATAAATTTCTGTGGTTTCTCCTATCAATACCTCATGATGCCAGCATTCTATTCGAACCCGTAGAAACAGGCCACGGGCTGCATGTGATCTTTCCTTCCTCTTCCTTGTCCTCTCCTCTCCCCTTACACTCTCGCATGCTCTACTCTGCCATACATGTTGAGAGACCAGTCAGGAACAGGGAGCTTGTTCCTTGCTGGAGGATACCTTGCTGTGGGAGAAATTCCCAGCCAATGCATAGGTCACCCCCGGATCTCATCATCCAATGGGAGGAGAACACCGCCACCTCTCAGGATTCCCTTCTCTAATGGGACTAATGATTACAGCAGTTGATGAGCCAAAAAGCATCAATCAGTCAATTGATTTGGGGAACAATTGTACGAGTGCTGCTAGTACTATTCGTGCTTCTTTGTTTGTTGTGTATTTGCTTTGATAATAATGTTCATGTCATCTGTAAACATAACTATTTTATTGTCTTTTACAATCAGTCAGATCATTGATATAAGTAAGAAGTATATAGGTCCAAGGATTGATCTTTGTAGTATTCCACAATTAATTATTCTTGGTTAAGAAATATGGGTTGTAACACATTGAGTGTCATTCATATTAGAGCAATTAGTTTCACCCACGAGTCGAACTGTGATAATTATTCCGTGAAGAATATAAATGATTTGAAGATCACTGACGTTGCTGGGAAAATGCTGCAAATTGCAGGCCAAGCTGCAGATGTTTTATGTTTCACCTAGATGGCTCTTGAGCAATAAGACTACTGTCACAAAGCCACAGAGTGACTAGAATTTTTCTAGATGCTGAGACCATGGCAACCTCAAGTCCCCTAAGGGGGGTCTCAACTGAAGCCCCTGGCGACATCACGTCACTCACTGTGCATGTTGGTTTGGAATTAGTTTTAAACTTTTTTACGTTTAAACTTACTTTTTTTACTTTTATTACTGTCTAGACTGTCTAAGAAATAATATTGTAATTACTTGACCACAATTTGAAAGAAATCATTGATCCATTGATATGAAGTGCCTCTACTTCCTGAAAGTTTCAAGTTTTCACAGCTGTTTATCATTATCAATTATATTAAGTGCTGATAATAAATGTAGAAATAGTGATGAAAATTGATTTCTAATTAGAGTAACAAAGAAATGAGAAGTCACCTTGTATATCTAACATTTCTCAATTCGTGTTGGGCCTCTATCAGTATATTATTTGTATTAAGAAAGTTTTTATGTTTATCATTGGAATATTTTCTAGAAATTTTGATAATCCTTAAAGTAAGGATATTGACCTGTTATTCATAAGGTCATGGGTTTTATAATTGAAGGTTTAACTTGAGGTATTTTGAGAGTTTCTGGGAAGATGCTTGTCATCATGGAGTGATTAGAAAAGTTACTGAGGAGTATGGTAAACATTGCTCAATGAGGGAATCATTGGTACTATCCAATCCTTAAGACAATTTCCTTTTCTTTTTATTGATATTTTTTGTATTTCTGAGGGTGATGTTTCTTTGACATGAAATTTTCATATGGTGTTGTGAAGGTATTTGTCTGCATATTTATGTTATTTAAAGATTTTTCATGATAAATAAAGTTTTTCTATTATGGTCTTGCTATTTTCTGTGTATTTTGTTTCTGAAGGATTGTTTCATGTAATCACATTCCTCTCACAAGGTATTTTTATTCCTATGGTTATCCAGGATTTATTTTCACAAGATATTTTTATTCATAAGGTTAACCAGGATTTATTTTTTGTTATTATTGTTTGAAGCTTCTGAGGGAACACAGTATTAAAATAACTTAAGAACATTTGAAGAAGATAAATCTTGCTTTTATATTTGTTGTTTTGTATACCTCAACCGAGGTTTGTGAACTTATGAGAAAGTTAAATTTATTGATATTTCTGAGAATTTTTGTATTTCTCTATGAAACATTTTGAGAGTGAGTTTTGTGTCCTTTTCAAGTGTTAGAATATTGGATTGTGTATTTGCTAAATACTGTGCTGAATGTGACAACAGAGAGGTTGCTATCATTTGGGTCTATTATTGTTTGGTTAATACTGGTGTAATTTTTTTTAAACATATCTGGAGTTTGATTTACATTTATTTGTAAGTTGAAAAATATAAGTTTTTTTTAAATTTCTTCATCTTTAGACAGTTAATATTGACATTATCGATTAATAAAATTTTATAGTGGTTATGCCAATTAAGTTGCAAAATTGTAATTATTCCGAGTGTAATATTTCATTTAACTAAATAATAAAATTGCACATTGACAATGTTACAGCAATTTTATTTTTGCAACAAATTTATATGATGTAGAATTGACTTTCTGAATGCTACTCACAATCCCTCTGATAGATTATTTTTATGCTGGCAGAACACCAGCTGTCAGTCATTAGACTTTTAGTTTGAGGCTCAAATATCATGGCTAAAAGGTCACTGCACTATAAAAGACCATTGTATATTCTTGGAACAGCATGCTAACCAAAACAACCCAAAAATTATTTCCCTTGCTGAGCTTTATATTTGTATTTATTACAACTGTAGTATCAATCAATTTATTATTCTGTGGTAGTACATATTTTTTATAACCTGATTTTTGTTTTCAATTTTTATCAGTAGTACACAGTTCTCTTTCAAGGTTTTAATAAAGAAGGAATGCAGTTATGATGAGATGGAAAGAAAATTAGCAAATAAATAGAATTCACAGATTTAATTTCTTAATTCTGCCATAGCATGTAATTATCAGCTTTTATCTTTACTCAAACAGTAAATATTTTTACAATAAATATTACACCAACATACTACACTAACATATCACACATGTTACTAAACTGGAGAATTAATAAATTTAAGGACTCTTGTGATTGGCTATTGGAAGAATTTTGCCAGCATGATAAGTAGACTCTGGTGAATATTGTAATTATTCAAGAGTCATTCCAGGTGATAATCAAATGAGAACATCCTCCTTCCAGCCCTAAAATAATGTTATATTTGTTCTGTGGATTTGTTTGTAGTCATTTGGGAAACATTTATTTAGTTCAGAAAGCTTTGTAAAGGAAGAATGATATTGGAGATACAAGACAAACAAGTATAGCCTACATAAAAAGATGGAAATAAATATACCATGATGAGACCTCTTATTTGAACACATATGTAGGCTAACTAGAATCCTTATATAATGTAATATTCCTTGAAAATCTGTAATGTAGGCCCTAATTTTACTATTTCCCTCAGCATGATTTAGTAAAGAGATCAGGTGAAACTAAGCATGAATCTAATGTTATCATTATGTGGAATATACAAAGATATTAGAAAAATAAAAAACCCTCATTATGAAAGTTTCCACTCATATTAGAATAGAAAAAAGGGTCCTAATTCAACAAACTAAATATCAACACAAATACTTGTCTATCCAAGAGTTCGGGCTTCTTGGTAAACTAGGTAAAATGAATGTTGTAACTTCATGCAGCTCTGTAAGAAAGAAACAAATTGTACTTGGAACATTTATCATTGGGCTTATATTTTTCATTCTGTTGGAATAATAATGTATCTTGGATTATTTTGGTTGACCTAAAAACATTAATGAGCAAAAGTGGTACTTTAAGAAGAAAGTGGTACTCTCAAGTATGATAATTTTTTATAGATTACTACTTCATGAGAAGAAAATCAAACAATAATAAAACTGTCCAAAAATACCTATATAGATTGTTATGTATTCATAACAAAATATTTCATTAAAGTATTTCCTTACCTTTCAACTCTGCATTATAATTAAAATCTAATTTTCATGACCAAAATAAAAAATGGCGGTCACTGGTTTACAAAAAAGATTCTTGTATGGAATAATAAAGTTTGTATAATAATTCTTGTATTGGATAAACTTTTCTTTTTTAAATTGTGCCCAGAGGATAGAGTAAGCTCCAGGTTTGTTTCATTTTGACTAAAGAAGGTGTTAAAACCCACATTACCCTAGTTCTTTGGAGAATCTTAATTTTGTGTGTTCAGAGGCAGGTTGCTGTGAGAGTAATTTTTAATTACAAACTAAAGACTACTTGTTATGACTTTTGAAGATATTTATGGGAGATGCTCTAACTGAGAAATACTCCAAAAAAATCATTTCTGTTTTTTTGGGAAAATTATTTTTTATATACCATGGAGTTTTGCACTTAGCATAATTCATTGAATTAAGTAAAAAAGTGTGCATGTTAAAATGCATTCATAAAAACATCAATGCATAAAATGGTATATTAAACAAATGCCAGTTCAAATTTCTATCTAAAATACAATAGCCTTTCTTTTCAATAAATTATGGAACTCAAGGCAATTATAATTGCATCTTGCTATCTCAATACAAAATGCATTTAAAATTAGTATATCTGATATTATTAGATACTTAATAAATTCCATTTAAAATATTTCAAAAATATGAATCAAATAAGTTAATGGTTTCTTTAAGAGAATATATTTGACTTTTTTTCTTTAATTTTAATAGTTTCTGACTTTTAGAATTAATAATATGAAACATTACTCAAATGTGAATATAATCGTTTGCGAAGATTTACTATCTTCTCAGCAAAATAGTATTTTAAAAGTAAGCCATAGACAATTCTGTAAACAAAATGCCATAGAAAGAGAAGTCAATAGCTTTTGTTCTTCATCTTAATTTGTAAGCTTTCTTATAAAATCACTGAGGGAAAAATGGAACAGAAGAAAACAAACCCAAAGTTAAGTAGTGAAATATATTTTTCAACACAGAAATTTGCATTGTTACATTGCTGCCAATTCAGCAGCTGAGCACCAGCCATTCTAGTGTCCACATTTAACCACATATAATCAACATTTCACTGGATTTGTGTCAACACCTTGTACAATGGAAATGTAAAAGTTTTTGTAAATTAATGGCATTATTTCATCACTGACAAAATTTAGACTTGGTTTGGAACTAGAGAATGGGTTGCGAGATGGAGGAAGGATAATTTTCAGAGGACTGCACTGTTCCATTCGTGACACGTCAAGCGGCAGTTCTTCCGCTGTGTATGCTGTTACAACCACAGGCACATATGGAGGTCCCAACATTGCATTTATACTGGGTGGCCAAGTATCTGAATTGTCAAAACCAGTGCTTCTGTACAAGCCAGCATTAAAAGCACATATCAAATCTGGTTTACAATACTCTTTTGAATGCACATAATCATGATAAAACATTGCTGGTTGAAAATCATATACTACTGATCGTCCTGTTGAAGAACACTTTGCACAACACTTTCCACTGCGAAGCAGTTGTTCCGGAAGTATGTCCACATTCAATTCAGGACCCACAAACACTACTCTCAGAAATTTTAGTTGTGGGAGAAAATGCATAATGAAAATTTCCCATTTCTTCATTGTGTCGACCTCAAAATGTGCTTCTGCTCCTACAAGATGGATTGTGAGAGAGTTGATTACATCCAATGGAATGGTACTATTCTGGAGAGCAAATAGTATCGTCATTGGACATGTTGCAATGTCTGTTAGGACGGAATAAGTTAATGCTTTACTTAAAATACTGCTACCCATGAGACTTGAAAAGTGTTCATGCATATTTTTAGCTAATGGAGTGTAATTTATGGAAATGTTACTTGGAAGTGTGGGCTGTATCATCCCATTGTGACTTTGATATCGAATTAAGTCCGCATATAATTTGAAATCTTTACACCATTCACTATGATCAGATTTTAAATGATTAGGTTGACAAAAATACACATAGGAACATTTTTTGCATGCAGTCAGTTTGCTCAGATCACTTTCATAACAAGTGTGACACACTTTACAGAAATAAAACATTTCTTTCTCCCAGAGTTCCAGGTCACGACCTAACTCTCCTACAGCTTGGACAATGTAATGAACGCGTACATGGCGGAATGCTTCTGGAGACAAGCCTTTTGACTTTTCAAAAATATGACTGACCCTCTCTACTTGGCATATTCTGCTAATAACTTGACACAGATCTTTGTGCACAGGCCAGTGTTCTTTCCTATGCTCTTCGGAACAATAAGATATCATTTTACACTGATCACAAGTCCGGAGAGGTCCATTTTCCTTGTTGTACAATGCCTTGCAGATGTGACAGGCATGTGACAAAAACACTGTTCTCTGCACTATGTCATACTCAAGTTCATCATCACTGTCAGTCATATGATGGGGATCAGTATCTGGCCGAGGTCCTTCTTTTGCCTTTACAAGCAACTGTAAGCACTTCGTCAATTGGTCCACATAAGCATCAGATGGTTTACTTGGTGGAATTTCTGGAAAAGGGAGCTGTTGAAACATAGTTTTCCCATCAGGTTGCAACATTTTATTTTGCGTGTGGTGTGGTTTTTTTTCACTGGAATGGCTGCCAAAATTAAGGTTTTTAATCATGTTGGGAGGTTGAAGTTTTTTTTTTTCCTGAGATTGAGGTCCTTCCTCTCCACTCTTCCCCTGTGGAGCAGGAGGGGCTGTGGGGGCGGCAGGAGCCCCCTCTTTTGCAGCGCCCTCTGCAGATCCTCCAGCCCCTGCGGCAGCTGCAGCCGCCGCCTTCTTCTTGCGCCTGTTTCTCTTCTTAGCACTAGCACTTAGACCTTGCTTAGGCTGATCTCCCGAGCCCGCATTACCTCCAGATTGAGATTTCCCACCTTCAGCTGGTGCAGCATCTCCTCCCTTCTTGCCTTTCCCCCTTCGTCCTCTTTTCTTCTTCTTTGAGGTGGTCGTGTCTCCTTCACCTGCTGCTGCTTCATTAGCTTCAGCGGCTGGTACGTTTTCAGCCTCTGCAGCACCACTTGCTTGTTCTTCTTTAGTTTGGCCTTCTGTTTTATTGTCGCCTTCCTTCAAAACAGCTTTGTTGTCACCTTTTGTTGCCACTTTGTTGTCAGGTTTGTTCTCTTTGTTTTCACCTGCTTTGTTTGCCTTTGAATCAGGCTTGGCGTCTTGCTTTTTTGCTCCTTTGACATCAGCTTTGCCGCCTCCTTTCTCTGCCTTCTTATCTGCCGATTTGTCCTGGTTCCCTGCTGGTTTTTCGGTCTTAGGTGGAGCTTTGTCGGGTTTCTTCTCTGCACTCTTAGCGGACTTTTCTGCAGTACCCTTTTCTGTTTGATTTGCAGGTACTTTTTGTTTGTTGGCGTCAACCTTTTCAGCTGCCTTCTCTTCCGCCTTGGCCGGAGCTCCTTTTGTCTTTGCTGGAGTTGCCTTATTGTCTTTTCCAGCAGGAGCCTTATCAGCTTTAGCTCCTTCTTCGGGTTTAACGGGTGCGGCTTTCTCAGGTGCCTTATTGTCCTGCTTGCCCCCGCCAGCTTTCTCGGCGGGTTTATCTGTCTTGGCCGCCGCGTCCGCAGACGGCTTTTCGTCCGGTTTGTTAGCTTGGGGCTTTTCGGCCTTCTCGGCTTTTGGCGATGCTGGCTTTTCAGCTGGTTTTGCGTCGGGCTTGGCAGCGGGTGGTTTGTCTTCTGCTTTCTGGTTCTTAACTGGTGCTGCCTTTTCGCCTTTGTTCGCTGGTTTCTCAGCGGCCTTGTCGGCTTTAGCGGGTGCCTTCTCTTCAGGCTTGGCAGCTGGAGCTTTGTCAGCCGGTTTTTCTTGTTTTGAGGGCGGGGTTTTCTCAGCAGGCTTCTCGGCCTTGCCGCCTGCCTTATCGGCCGGTGGCTGTTTTCCGGCCGGGGCCTTCTCGGGTGCTTTCTCGGGCTTAGCTGCAGCAGGCTTGTCAGAGGCTGGCTTAGCAGGCGCCTTGTCGGATGCTTTGTTGGCGGCAGGAGCTTTTGCTTCGGGCTTCTCCT
>BOPP01000088.1:407695-438668 GCA_017312745.1 Gryllus bimaculatus | reverse complement strand
CGGCCGGCCTTCCGGGGGCGGATTTAGCTCCCGGGGGCCCTCGGCCACCAGGCCCGCCGTCGTCGCCACCACCGCCACCTCCGTTGCCACCGCTGCGGGCGCAGGGACGTCTCGAACATGGTCGCCATGCTTGCGAACTGCGGCGTTTCAAGTGAAACTACGGAGACCTCCGCGACCCGAGTTACGCGATGCGTTTGAAGGGCGGGCGCCATGTTTGTTTTCGTGGAGCGCTGACAGGGCGTTACGACAAGAAAGAGAAAGGACGCCCCCTTGGGCTGTGACTCGTAAATATGAAAGACCCGGAATGCAGGTTGATTTGAGTAGAGTATTTTATCTTTTAAATCCTTGAAAGGAGATCGAAAATAGGTACTGAATACATTTAGCATATAATTTGTGCTTTGTACATTCGTGGGCGAACTGAAGAGTAAAATGATCGGGAATTAGAATTGGGTTGGAGGCCGATCCTTGAGTGGAATTTCTTGGGACTAAGTGAAACCCGGAGGTGCGCCAACGAAACGTTTCATGTTCGATTCACCTCCCAACCATTCCCCGGACAGGATCGCGAAGAGCCACTTCGTTGACCTTTCTTGTGGCGAGCGGCTGCGGAAACGGACGGAGACTTGCGACGTGCGCGACGCTGTAACATGTGGTATGCAGAATATGTGTCATATTTCTTTAAAGGAATTCTGGAAAATACGAGAAGAAATCGTATGATATGTTTCTTAATACCTAGTTCTACCGAAAAGTTTTCTCGAAAATGGCGCTTCTTGTAACCCAGGTTTAGAAAATGGGATAGCATTGAGCAAAATATGCGTTTCGAATTTGAAGTGAAGGTTCGCCTTAGTTCACATACGCTTTCTTCCTAATATCATATGACAAAAATTGATTTACCCATGATATATTTAGAGGTGGGATGAATATTAACTTCTCTTGCGTTCTAATCTAATACATGATCCCTTATATTTCTCGAATCCTTTATTGCACTTTGTTTAAGAAGGAAAATTTTCGTGAATTACTACAAGACTACGGTATTTAATAATATATTTAATTGCAACTAAGTAATTTCTTTCTTTTTACTATTAGAGTTCTTAAATCTAAAAATAAATAAAATATATATGTATTAAGAATAAATAATTGTACTCCAAGCTCGCAGTTCATTTATATTTATTTCAATACGAAGTTCAAGGAGAATACAAATATTAAAGAAATATGATTGGAAGGATTCGAAGAATTCCTAGGAGCATGCAAATGTCCCACCTCTAATTATATTATTAATTTTTATGTCCATTTTACATTTTTATTGTTTTTAAAGCACTCTCCTAAGTTGCATGTCTCGGACTCTTTTTTCCCTTAAACTTGGACTTTTTCAGCCTAGGCTGGTAAAATTTTAATTGGCTTACGCCTGTCCAATTAAAGAAAAACAATTAACTGTTTTCAACCTCATTTAGATAATTAACATTATTTTGAAAGCTATTTCATTCTACTGAGTTTCATTGAAATATTAAAGTTATATACCCTTTAATTTTTTTTGCATTAAATACTTTTGTTTATTTGACTGTTCTTCGAAGTTACATACTTCAGCTTTGATGTTGCCTAAACTTAAAGAATAAATAAAAAGTTTGCTAGAGGACAATGTTCATATCGACGACTCGAATCACCGCCGGCTTCAGTTAGAATTCGCGGAATCTGCTCTCTACTGACGTCATACTGGGGCGGCGTCACTGAATGTCATTTCAAAAACATTGACTTTCTGACTGGCAGCCTCAGCACAGAAAAAATCAGAAATATATTTCGTGTAAGAAAGAGCACGCCAAAAGCACGATGTAAATCGAAACGAATTTGCATATAAATGCATAAATAAACTTGTGATACGTACATTGGAGGGAGTATTAAAAACTAACTTTGCCACAAATAAACTGGAAGAAATTATCACCAAAAGTACTACAGAAGAGCATACTTTATCGCATTTTCATAATTTCAGGATTTAGTTTTAAAGAACAAATTTCTTTAAGGAAAAAATATCTCTCTCAACAATGTTGAAGTTTTTATATGTTAATTTTCTTGCAGCTTTCGAATATATAGAGTGCGCCGAAAATAGAACCTACGCCAATTTTAAGCGCCCTTTTTGCTATCCGTGGAAATCATTCGTTTAAATTAAGTCTTTTTGAGAAACACGTTTTTGTAAATTGCATTACTTTCAAGCAGAGGTTACACGAAAACTATTTAAATGTACACAACCTTCTTTAAAGATCTATTTTTCAGAACAGATATAATTTAAGAAAAAATATCTATCATAAATATTGTACTTTTGTAAAGCAATTTTCTAAACTACAAAGAACTCGCCGAAGTCAATATTTTTTTGCATTGTTTGATACATGTGAGGGAAAAATGTAAAGAAAAACATTTTGAGCCGCTGTGATAAAATTATTGTTTTTTAAAAAAACATCTATTTCTATTGGGTGAAAACGATTCGTAACTGCGAAAAAATTGTACATTACCTTATCTCAACATCTTTGAACATCAGGTATCACTCAGGAAAAAAATCCTTATCTCCAATATTGAAGTTATGGGAAGGCCCCCCAAAAATATTGCAATTTTCGAAAGTTCAGAGATTGAAAATGAAACCTGTGACATTTTTAAGCGTTCTTTAAATTACGCGAGAACAAAATTGTAATCAAAACTAGCGATGCTTCAACAGCACATACTTTCTCGCATTATTCCAAACTGAACCATTTTCGAAAATTGAGAGAGTTCAACGAAACCGGGACTTGCATGTTTTTAAGAGTCGCTTGTTCTATTTGTAGAAAAATTATTTTAAAAAAAACTTTTGAGTGGTTTTTTAAAAAAAATATTTTTTTATAAAATCTATTAATTTCAAGCGGAAATTTCGCAAAAACTATTCGTTTTTCAAAAATTTCAGGGGCTGTCAACCGGCCGAACGGACGGCCGGACGTTTTGCTTTCAATCGATTTTGTGTATCAATGACCCAGAAAACATGGATTTTGACTATATAAGAAATTTTACGTAAATTTAAGTAGATGTAATTTTCTTTTTCATTTCTACGACCCGGCAGTAAGAGTTTTCCTGTCGAAAAATCGCCCGCGATTCTGGCGCGCGGATACAACACTTCTTACGCTGTAAGGCGAGGAAGAAAAAGAATCATTTGATAAAGAACCCGACATATTGATTCTATCTCAAGTTGTACTTTCAGTTAATGAATTAAAATTAACGAATTAAAAATTCAAAACATTCATATTCTTCTTTGAAGATCATTAATTGCCTTTATTGATTAATATTATTGATACAATTTTTATTATTTCATCTTCTAGTTTTTGTCTATAACATATTGCCAAAATTTGTAAGAAGAAAAGAGGCCATGCGTGCATAATGATCCGTGGAGGTTTAAAAGGCGTTAATAGGACGTGAATGGAGTACTAATAAAGATAAGTTTGAAGGAGATGGTAGTTAGTACATTCTAAGTGGGTCATAGTCGTTATCATAGGAACGTAGTGTGACATTGTTTACGAGCACTTTGCGTGCAATCAGCGTAGAAACAAATTATAACATATTTACACAAACAGTTACACTACAACTACAGATTACTACAACACGAATAGTGAAACTTCAACGTCCTCAAATTATAAAATCAGTGGTATGTAAGGTGTCCTAAATTTAACACGTCAGAATGGAACGATCTATGCGTTCAAACATACATACGGAGAATTCCATTTTAAGAGAGAACAATAATATCCCGGAATTACAATATTCAATTTGCATAAAATTAATAACAGTTCAGTTCTTAAATTAAATATTAAGGGGAATTTTTTAAAATTCGAATTTTACAAAATCCAAAACAACCAACAAATGCACAACCTAGTACCAACTTGGTACAAAAGTACCAATTTAAATGAATTTATCACGCGTGTATAAGAAATGTCTATTACTGTTGGTCAGCGTACTACTTGGTATTACTTTTTAGTCCACGGAACAGTAGGCCTCGAATCTCCAGGAGGCATGGATGTTTACAGGACATGGCGGTGAGTGAGTATTTAGCATTTGCGGGTGCGTCGTATCCTTTTGTCATTAGTCCCATGAGTGTAATACATGTTATAGCCGGGAGGTGGCGGTGTTCCTCCACCCAGAGGAACCTCAGGTCCAGTGATATACGTCTATATGTCGGTTTGTGCGATTCTCTAAGGCAGGTATTTCCCCAAGCGGGACTCTGCTCTAGCCGGGATAAACACAACTTCTAACTGGTCTCCTGACATGTGAATGCAATTCTGTGAGTGTGTGTGTGTGTGTGTGTGTGTGTGTGTGTGTGTGTGTGTGTGTGTGTGTGTGTGTTTGCGTGTAGCGGAGAGTTGACATGGATGTAGAAGAAATGAACGTGCGCCATCCAAGGCCCGTTTGTCCGAGAAGTGTTCCGGCATTTTTCTGTTATTGAGAAGAGAAATTACGGAATACTGCCTATCAGAACACCCGTCCGATAGATGTCTCCCACCAGGCAGTGGTTGAATTCGACGTAGCTATATAGCACGAGTCGAAAATCCGTCGCCTTCGCGACTCGAGCCCCAGCTCCTCCGAGTCAGAGCTGCTGTGATAGCAATCAATATCACTGAACAATCTCTTCGTATATTTTACAAATATATTTTCGATCAGAGATATGGCTTAATATTTTGGGGAAATACATTTTGCAGCTCCCAGACTTTTAGAGTAGAGAAACGATTTGTATGAATAATAAGCAAATGATTCACGTGATTCTAGGAATTTTACCTTTACCTTGTCTCTTTCTTTACGAATAAACTGGTTTTTGTCTAAAACAAGTTACTCAAGGGTGGGAATATATTTTCAGCAAACGTCGATGTCTGTAATTATAGAAGCTGTGACGATCACTCAACGTAGTAATCATATTCATCAGGTGACGGTGTCAACAGCTCACAACGAAAAAATCACATTCAATATATGAACATTATTTTACAACACTTTGCCAGATGACATTAAACGATTAAGATCGACACAAAAGTTTATGTCCCAAGTATTTTTGTTTCTGCTACATAACTGTTTCTATACAATTAGAGACTATAGCGGAGACCAAAACAGTAAGCAAAATAGTTTGCTGGTCGGTCAATGCCCGTAACGAGCTGTCGAGCCAACGGACAGGACAGGACATTTAATGTATTATTTACCATTTGGATTGTATTATTCTAAACAACAGATATTGTTCCTTAGCTTACTCAGAGTCAATGACCCCCCTCCCATCTCGATCAGGTTTTTCGTCCAGTTTCTCTGATCTTTGAGCGAATGCGAGTTGGTCTCTTGTTTTGCATCTGGACATAAATGTAACTTCACTATCTGTGCACGTTTTCTAGTGTTAAGAGAAAAATTTAGTTATTCAAATTATCGTTCTCAATGTTGTCGCGGCAGAAAGTATATTCCTGCACGAAGTGCATAATGAGGGATAAGGGCCCAAATCTATAGCTGATTTGCCCTTGAAAATAGATTTTATTACATCGGAGCGAATATTTTATTTTCAATTCTTTCCAAAACGCTCATTTCTTTCTGTATTCAGAATTCAACTTGAATATGGCTATTATAGGGATCCCAGAATTACGAAAACGTGCACAGAATACACTTCTCCCCGTAGTACGTCACAACACCACATATTTTCTCGCATTATTTGTAAAGGTTCCTCAATATTACTCTTCTAAATGAACCTGCAAATCTGTTTCCAACAAACAAAATAAGTTCTGTCCGCGCCGAGATTCGACCTCAAGTCTGTCGAGTTAATTCGCCATGCGTTTTTCTGCTACACCACGCAGTCACTCGAATAAAATAACCTTTGCCGACAATTAGAAACGAATGGCCTCTCCCATTACTTCCGATATGGAAATTTCGAAATTTCAGAGAGTTCAACAAAAATGGGACAATTTTTAGGTGTGACCATAGGCGAGCATTTTTCGGAATCAAGTTCTCACAAAACATAGATTTTAACCACACAACGTGTTAGAGAAAGTAATTTACTTCATTTAGGGACAAGATTTATTATTGTTACCAGTGATTGACAATAAGATAACTTTGACAACAAATATGCCGTTTTCGTCGCACGACTACAATACTTTCTCTTTTTACGAAGATGAGAAAATGAAAAGGACAATAAAATAGCAAATAAAGCATTCTTTTGTTTATTTCATAAATACATGTTTATTTTAAAGTTTATGTAATGAGAAGAGAACTATTTACTAATATCTATTATTTTGATTTTCAGACAAATTTTGTGTATATACGAGTATAGTATATACATGCACACACACACACACACACACACACACACACACACATATATATATATATATATATATATATATATATATATATATATATACACAATCTGTCTAAACAGGAATCGATCAGGACAGAAAATTATTCCAGTTTACGTTTTATGCAGGGTCATTCATTTTATTACACCTGTTATATTGATATTTCCGTTCTGAAACTAATAAATTATGGCTATTACAATTATAAAAATATATTAACATATAATATATTTATGGAAGAAATCATCAATAAATAAATAAATAAATAAATATTAAACATGTTTCTGGCAATTAAAAGGAAAACGTGACAAGTTGTGCACTAAAATAATAGAATTTTTCCAACATGCACCCACAGTTTTTTGGTTTTCTCCAGTTAGTAACACTTTTTCTGAAGTAGAAAAATTTTAATATTTATTATTTTGTGTTTTTTCCCAACATTTTTAATCCTAAATGTGAAACTCATAAAACTCACCACCTCACTGCCTAGTGGCTGCACCCGGTCTGCTCACTGACTTTTTCAACGCACAATGCGTCACATCCCATAGTACTACGTCTTTCTGATACCTCCTGCCGAGTGAGTCATGCCAAGGAGTTACGTTTGTCTACGCGTGGCCGGCAGATGCGTGAATACAAGTCATATCCGTACACCTCCCCAGGGTCTAAGAGAAGGGAGAAAGAGATATTGACGTATGACCTACACTTGCGAGACAAGCGACCCCAAGGTCGAATTACGCTGACAGCTGAAGTTCACGCCTTCACTGCGCGGCTGCCAAGGCAAACTCATCACTGGGACAGAGAAATTAAAACAGACTTGCAGATGCATTCATTCCATGAATAGTATCTCGCGTCTTTCTGCCAGCTGTATTAAATTCGAAGAAATTCCGTTATAAAGTTTTTTCGCCCTTCAGGACATGAAAAACCTTTCCGTTTCCGCGTTGAGCAGATTCCGTGTTATGCTGTGCTGTGTAAAATGCAATTTACCTTTACGGGCTGGAGAAATGTTCCGGCTAAGGCGGGTTTCCTGCGTGTACGGGTTCCGATTTAGACAGAGTTTACTGTATATATATATATCATATTATATATTATTTATATATATCTATATATACTAATTTCTGAAAATTGCAACAACCATGAGAAATGGTCGCAATCACTTACAGGTCGGTGATTGTGTTTAATATTGTATCCAAAAGAAGTGATTAAATGTGCATATAGAGGCCTGACCGTTGGCCTAGCAGCGCCCTCCTTTGTGTGACAGGTCAGGTCAGTGTTACGCCACCCTTCGTCGGTGTAGAGCTGGTGTAGAGCAAACAACGTGGAAACGTGCAAGCAAGTGCCGGGGGCTAGACATCGGTGGAAATCCTGCCGTCAGAAACGAGTACTTGCTAATCCAGCTACCAACCTAATTCACCAAGAATATATATTTTTGAATTTTCGATAATTCCGTACCGGATATAATGGGAGACACTATTAGTTTTTAATTGTTGGCAAAAGTTATTTTTTTCGAGTGACTGCGTTATGTGGCAGTAAAACGCATGGCGAATTAACTTAACGGATTCGAGGTCGAGTCTCGGAACGGAGTGAATATTGTTTTGCTGGTTGGATACAGTTTTGCAGGTACATTTAGTAGTATAATATTTCGGAACTGGTACAAATAATGTAATAAAGTATGTGATGGTGTAGCAGCACTTGTTACTGGCAGGTGACCGAGTCACCCCACGCTTCAGATCGTTACGAAACATGGCAAGACTACTGCGGATAAAGAGAGATTACCATGGATCTCTCATCTAAGGTGCATTGCGGTTTCTAAACGTCCACAAGATAACGCAATATTATACAATTTCCGTGATGTTATATTTCATTACACGAAAGACAGGGATTCTTCTGCACCGGAGGAAATGTAACGCGGTGAATTTGTTACGTAATTCGTCTGTTGCGACTAAGGGGATATTACGCTTCGTGATCTCCTTTTCGTTGAACTCTGTAATTAATACTAGAAAGTATGTGCTGTTGTAGTACCAGGTTTTTTCTTCTCTGACCTCTCCTGTCCTGTGCTCGACAGCCGTCTACGGGCCTTGGCCCACCATTGGTGACGCAGGCCATGGGATAAAGGGTTCGTGTGGTTGGCAGGTTAGTTCGTGTCGTTATATTCTGGTCTTAATAATGTGAGGCTTATCGTCACACAGCAATAGATACTGAGACATTTGTAAGGAAAGCACACAGCCAGGGTTGGGCAATGTACTTTTTATATAGTATTTAAATACTTCGCAAAAATACTGAATAAATAAGAATTTTAATACACACACAAAATACATTAGGGCTTAATGTGCTAAATATATACGTATTTAAAACACTTCAAATACTCAAAACACTGTAAATATATGATTTTGTATTGTATATTTTTTATTGCAACAATATAGTGTAATTGTCAATTACAGAAAATTAGTAATTGACAGTCATACAAATTTCTGAACAATAACTATTGTAATGTATTGTAACAATATGTATAAACATTTTCAAAAATAAAATTTATAAAACATCTGTCTTAACACAAAGAAATGGAATTTCCTTTTAAAAGATTAATTGTTCAAACAAATCATCTGACAATAAATCCGTACTTGGCGAATTTATGAAACCTGCAAAGGAAAACAGTCATTCAAGTAGCGTGGATGAACATAAATTAGTGTTATAACGAGTAAAAAGGTTTTTTTACTGTCGGATAATTGTCCAGCATTTCAATGATTTAGATTTCATTTAAAAATTAAGAGAATCCAAATTTAAATGCGAAAAGGAGCTTTTATTTTTGTTTCAACGAATTGCATTCATTAACGGAATGAAATAGAACTAAGCTATATCGTTCTAAACTATCTTCTTCCTGGTCTGTATGTAAAGTTTTTTTTAATACACACACTTTGTGTACGTTATATATATCCACTGTACTTATATATAAGAACCGCTTCTATTTTAGTCCCCTTTTTTTCATAGGGACTTTCTATGTTTGTTTCTGTTTATTGTAAAATATACTTCTGTCAAATAAACATTAATTATTCTTAAGTAGTCTATTATACTTATATAATAATAATAATACATTTATATCACATTGTAAAATATTTACATTATATTACTTAGCTTCTCACAGTGAACAGATTTTCTAGTTATTCTGCTTTTCGTCACTTGTGTGTAAAGAAATCCATCAGTACCAAGAAAACATTTTGATACGCTATGAATATAGCAAAACAATTTTACTGTTAAATATTTTCTGTAAAATAATAAAATAATACTAACAATTTTACTGTTGAATATTTTCAGTAAAATAATAAAATAATATTAACTTTTTCACGAATAAATTGCTCACATTGGTAATATCTATAATATATTTAAATTTCATGATGATGAATTGAGTAGAATACGGTTAAATCGGTTCTTACTGTTGGAGAGACAGACAACAATGGATTTGACGTGACATACATTTTAGAAATCGAATAAGAGCGTCGAAAAAAAATTATAGGTTGCAAATTCGAAAAGCACATACAGAAACGTTCGGTTTAATTATCTGTATTGTCTTTGGGGGTAGAAGTGCTTCAAATTATTTTCAATAATGTTTTTTTGAATTCTCAATAGTTTTCTGCAGCAATACATTCATCAAATTAAAATCTCTGTGCGAGACCCAAAACGGCAACCTTTTGGTCCGAAGTGCTGTATCCGTACATGCCATTTAGCCACCTCGGTCATCGGGGGATGACAAAGGCTCTACACTTCCGTAATTGTCTTTAAGACAGATTGTTTCAGTTGTAGCATTAGGGAGCCGAATTGAAAAAATGTCCTTTGGGTGACAAGAAAAAGGAAGCTGGCAAGAGAATAACGCCTAACCAAAAAGAGCTGGTCCATAAGAAAGAGATTAGAAAACTAATGCCAGAAAGTCTTTGCCATTCTATAGCACCACTAGATTATTTATTTACCATACGTTGTTACATACGAGGAGAAACTTTAATAAAAAAAGAATTTGCGGATTCTGAGAAAATAATTTTTTTTAGAAATTTCGTAAATTTCAGACAATAATTAATCGAAATCGGATCGTTTTTTTAAACAAATGTATATGACCTTTTTTAAAGAGCTGATTGGTTTTACAACAGACTTGACAGTAAAACTCGTTATCTCCGAATTTCTGGTTTTGAAATGTTCACTTTTCGCGTTTTCGAACTAGTGGTGCTAAAACACTACTTACTTTCTCGCCCGTACCTTCACGCAAAATTACGCGAATAGTACTAACATTTTCGAATAATTATACCAGACCTTATTTCAAAATCTATCTTTAAGGAACATATTTTATTAAGGGAAAAATCTCTATCTTCATTATAGTAGTGGTAGGAAGACACCGAAAAAAATGACCATTCTTTTAAACCTCCTTCAAGCTATCCAACAACAAAATTCAATAAAAAAATATAGAGCCACTTTTTTTTTAATTTTGAAAATATTCTGAGGATTCATGTAAAGTACTCCGTAAAATTGAAATATGTTTTTTTTTTCAAATTTAAGGGTTCACGACATCAGCCAGATCGATTGGGGAATATCAATTTAGGAGAAAATCGACTGAACGGTTCAGCCGCTAGCGTTGTTCGGAGACGGACGGACAAATAAATTGATGAACGGACAAACACTTTGCCGTCATTCAATTTTTGGGAATCAAGGTTCCAAAAATCATGGATTCTCGCTACACCACGTATTAGTTTACGACATTATAACATTGCTTTAGTTTTGATATTTGTATTCAAAATATCCTGATATCCTGTCACGATTTTAGCGTGCGTTCTGACTTTTCTTAAAATTTATTTGTATTTTCGGAAGTAGAAATGGAAATTATGTGATACTTATGAGCAGGATTAGGGTTTGTATATAATTTATTTCTTTGCTCACTAGTTAAAATAAAACTATTGTCATATGTTTAACATTTAGGCTTTTTGAAGTGATATATGTTCGTGCATGTAAATGTTATTCCATATAAATCATAGACTTGGTTATGAGGTGTAGGAACGAAATGGAGAATTCGTTTGTTTTTCATGACCTAATCCCTCGTGTGTATTTAGTTTTTTATTTCATCGCTGATTATGGTATAATCATTCAAATATTGGAAGCTCTTTCGAAGTAATCAAAGAAAGCTTGTGTGATTGTATTCTTACTTGCCTTTATAATGTGTTGAGAATACTGTTACAGTTGTGATTGTACTTTCTTTGTTTTGTTGAGGTAAGAAGTAGGGTAAGAATGGAAACTGTTCCTTGCTGCCGGAGTTACTGGAGATTCGAACCTCTCGGTCTTTGCTAGGTTAGACAATTTTATACGACTGCTGAAGTGTTAGTAATCTTGAAATTTCAATATTACATAACCGTTACAATTGCTGTTGCAGTACAAATAGTGTAATCAAACGAAAAGGATAAAAAACATTTTGGTCGAATCGAAAATTGTAGCAAATGGTTGGTCGGATTTTACTAACAAGACTCGCATTGAATTAATAATACAAACTGAACGAATATTTAAAACACTTCTTATACCTTTCACAACATTTTATACATCAGGGAGCTGCCTCCATCTTACACCAGATCACTCTCCTTACACCATTCGTCTTGGGAATCCAGAATAGGAATAATGCTTTGAGTCAATATTTGGTGGAGCGGTAAATGGGTATTATTACATGATGATTGTTTTGAATAAATTAGGTAAAATTCTTTTCTGTAGTATCTATAACCCTTTTTGGGTTTTAGCTTTTTCAATGTCATTCCACATCTTTCTGTCTGATAACATAAATCGCCAGTTTCTAACTTCCATCACTTTAATGTTACGGTGGACTTCTTCATTCCATCGGGTACGTGGTCAATTGGGAAAAATTACACCAACAAAAAACGTGAGTCCGTCGAGCCCCCGGATTAGTAATGCGACATCGACAACAAAATATCGATGTTGCCAATGATCGATGTTCAAAATTGAAACATCGATCTTAATAAAACATCGACCAAAATCCTTCATTGTTCATAAAAACCAAACTTTTAAAGGTGGTTTAGTAATCTCTAATATTAAAATCATGCACAACAAAATTTAATTTGACAGTCGTCGTGTACATAAAAACACGCCTCTCCAAATACGAAATAAAGTAATAAAATGTCTCTCCGAAAGTGAAATATAAGGAAAGGCAAAGAAAATAACAAAGCATCAGAAGTATCTCGGGTAAGGAATAGTCTGCTCGATGAAGGAAGTGCAATTTCATATTTCGTATTCCATTATTTCAAATTTAACTTTTAGAAAATTGTGATTAAGAGGATATTCATCCACGAACAACGTATTGAAACCGTAAAAACACCGCGCTCAAAAACGGTCAAAGGTGGCTACGGGCATCAACTAATATCACTTCAGTGATTCTCACAGGGAGGTCCTAGGGTTCGAGTTGCGATGGCGGCAGCTAAATTCTGTCAGCCGACTGCTCTAATTGGTAGTTTTCCATGGTTTTTCCGACCAACACCAGGCGAATGCTGCAGCAGGACCCTAACAAACAGGCCACGGACCGCGGTGATCGTTCCTTCCTCTTCCTTGTCCTATCCTCACCCCTTACTTATACACGATTATACTCACATGCACTACACTATCACATTTGTCGGAAGAACAATAGGAAGCTTAGAGCGTGTCCCGGCTGGGGTGGTGCTCACTGGTGGGAGATACCTTGTTGGGTGAAAATCCCTGAAAGCCGATATATACTGCGATTTATTGATATCTGCTTCTGGCAGGTCATTAGCTGTTACGGTGCTATCCAATCGGGACCTTATACGTCGCTACAGTAATGTCACTATGGTGTCGTTCAACCTGCCGATCGGATGACACCGAAACAGTTGGTTTACGTCACAGGCAGCTAAGGAAAAATCGCAGTATAGATCAACACCGGATCTCGCCATCTTCTCGCAATGAAAACACGTACTACACCTGCGAGACTAATGACATTAGCAGATGACGTGCCCGGAATCACTAATCAATCAATTAATTGTGCACAAAACATCGATGTTCAAAAAACAACGACTTCAATACATCGACGTTTAAAAGATCGATATTTTTTTAGGAACGTGATGTTTTTAAAACATGGGCATCCGTGTGGCGTCCCTGCCCCGGAACCGCGTGCGGTGCGGGCGCGCGGGCGCACGTGGCGCGGCGTGGGCGCGGGGTGTCGTTGGCCGCTGGGCGCACGTGCGCCTCCGCCGCCGATCTGCGCCTCGGTCGGGGTTCCGACACACACGTCGAGCCTCGCCCCGCCTCGCCCCTCCGCGCACTGACTCACCCGCCCATTGTGGCCAGCAGGCAAATTCACAGGCGGCATTTTAATGCTGGCGTAGACAACTCAGAGCTGAAGCGGTCGGAAGGTAGTGCGAGCGGCCGTGTGGATGCGATGTCTGTGGGGCCGGCGCTACCTGTACGCGAACTAGATCGCCTAGTGCGCAAACTTCGAAGCGGGGCGTTTTTGAGTCGTCCGTAATAAAAAAAATATTTTTCTCTTAATTTTTGTGTAGTAATTGTTGTGTGGTTAAGGTGTGTTGATATGTAATTTTATTTCGTTGATATTTGCATCATTTGCTGTCTAGCAAATATTCTGAAACAGCAGAGCTTGACAAACCTTGCACGAAACAGATGAAAGTGTTCCGGTTTTAGTTTTGGTATAGGTGTCGCAAATAAGAGGTCTTTGAATCATACGAAAGGGGAACGGATTTTCATGTAAAAACATATTTTACAGGAACAATATACACGCTTTCAATGATATGTTTTACTTTACAAGACATTTTAAATGAATTAGAACCGTTTTCGTTATATTTTTATTGAAGATCGCATCAACTACTAGGTCATTAGCGAACACTATTGAGTGTAACGGTATGGTAACTATGAGTATGACGCGATATGATGATGATGATGGTGGTGGAAGGGATTGTGAAAGGACAAACACAATACAACCATGCCCGAGGCGGGACTCGAACCGCGACCCTTCGGTCCGAGATCGCTACAGTACTACTGCCTTAGCGATCTCGACCATCCTGACCGGCTGAACCATTTTTATTTTACATATTTTTACATATTTCGGCATTATTACCTATTTACCTAACACTACTGTATATATTTCTTTAATATTACATAAAGCAGCGTATTACCTCCGCTCTTCTATAGCCATCAGACCTTCACCATGAATCGTCAAACTTACTCTCCCCTGCTTCTTGGACACCGTGTACACGAAATCAAGGATGGACGGGTGTTTGAGAAGAAGAACGCCGAAGTAATTTGAACCACGGTGCTTGGTCGTGTTTTATAGAGCAAATGCGTAACTCGATCGAAAACTAACACATCTTTTTTTACAGATCATTGTCGTATCGCTTTGTGGGATTGGAGGGGGATGAGTTCCAGTTACCAGTCCAGTACCTCCCTCCGGGATCCATCACCATTCACATGAACACCGGCTCCTCTTAAAACGGCATTGCACACACACCAAACGTATTTTATATTTCGACTAAAACTCACATGTGGTGTGAACACTAGAGTACAATTACTTCTGTAAAGGTACGATAGAACATTTGAGACGCTCGAAATCCATGTTAAGATCTGATCGATGATGTTCTTTGCTCAAACAATGCTCATGTAGGGCCATGCTGAACATTATAATAATTTTTTATTGTACATATTTTCAATTTTTTCGTACAAATTTAGGATAAGTTAATACATATGTATGTACATATTTTGCTTTTTTATTACAATAAATCTCATTTCCTATACATAACCACATTCATACATAACGCTCGGAAACGCCCGTTAAAAATACCCTTCAGATTCTATGTGAAATTTCATGAAGAATGAGAGATCCAGTATTTTCGAGAAAAGAATTGTCTTCGAAAAAATAGAGTTTAAATGTTATTTCCGAGCGCGAAATTCAAACCGACTGCCGCTTCGTTGTTTTCGGTGAAACACTCCAGTGAGAAAAATATCGTTTGTTGCAGACTCGAGTACTTTAATATTACCAAGTGTCTTATGTGTACAATTCATTTAATGTATTAAATCTTCTTAAAGTACGTTTTGTTATAAATTATAACCAGCTTGAAGCGGCATAACAATGGACGCTGAACACGAGTAAGTCTTATGAAAATTAACGAAATATATGTGCTTCAGAGAACCACTTAGGATGAATATTAATCCCTTTCAGTTTTCGTCCTTAATTTCATGGCATATACGAAGAGCGTTTTGCGACTACAATGTTCGTTTATTAAAATATTGAGTATATAGGTTACTTCCGGGCGCGAAGTTTGAATCGATGCTGGCGTCAAGTCATTTTTTGGAGCCGCACGCAGACAAGTGCATCGGCGAATCTTTGCAGTACACATCTGGGTGCTCTGCCAACCAAATCCTACGCCCTGTCTGTGATTAACCGTCAGAAAATAGAATATGCCAGAAACGTGGCTATTTGCATTAACAATAACAATTAATAATAATAATAAGAATAAGAATAAGAATAATAATAAATATAATAATAATAATAAATATTATAATAATAATAATAATAATAATAATAAATATAATAATAATAATAATAATAATAATAATAAAAATAAATATAATAATAAGAATAATAATAATAATTCATCAAATTACTTTATTCCCCGCATTAATAAACCACTTTCGGATTTCGCTGCTACTATTTTCCGAGGAGACAGGATGTAATGTTTGCAGACATACTAAATACTTATGGAGTCTCTCAGGTTTCAGGTACGTGTGTTATAGAACTTCAAGTTTTAAATGAAACTACTTTACAGCTTTGTGCTCGTCTTCGTCTAAGTTGCATATATTCTTAGACACAAGCTACGTTCCATAGCATAATGCCGAAAGAATTTCTGGTCACAGCGAGAATGTTCGTGTTATCTGGACGATAAAGTAGGAGAAATTACTCGACCTTACCATCTATGGACCACGAGGGGAAATAGCAATGATCAAGAGAGATGAGGTTTCTTTATGATGTGGACTTTCGTAATGCGCACTGTGTTATTGTGCATTCTTACGCAATATTTTTTTTTCCAATAGGAGAATGAACTCTCTTGTCAAGCCCCTGTTTTAAACCATCTTCATGATTTGGTTGAAAAGTGTTTCATCGCCGCCAGCCCACTACGGCATCCACTGCGGCATCCACAACGCCGTATTACAACGTAAGAATAGTTTTGTTATTATGACATCTTATGAAATGTTTTCGACTCACACGGGTATTATACTGTCCCACATAGAGACATGTCACGTAAAAAAATGGAACGTAATCCATATGTTTGAATTGTTTAATAGAATGTTTCAGACAAATTATCATGGTTGTAAACATAAGGTTCATTGACAAATCAATTGTTCATCAGTGCCACGATTGTATTTTCTCTGCACTTCTGCATGTGTCCAAAGTTAAAAATATAATTCTTCACCTAAACGCAAGTGTTCTCAGACCATCCCCCTAACGTACGCCTTTTCAATTTGATGAAGAACCACCCCTACCAGCCTTAAGTCTTCAGTCCTTTACAACGTCAAAACTACACTACCGTAAATACTCTATTGTTCGTGATGAACAACTTCATAAAGAAGTTCAAAATTACATATTCTTCCCCGCTTTGTATCCGATGTTACCCGGTGGCTAAGTTCACAAGATTGATGGTTCACAAAATAACAAGAATGGGATAGGGTCAATCCAGCGAGTAAAATCAGGTACCACGCGACCATTCCTTCCTCATAATGCTCGATTTTACTATCAGAAACGTCTGAGTCGGCCCTGTCTCATTCTCAGTATTTTGTAAGTCGCCAACCTCGGCAAGACCACTGATGTTACCATCATGGAAGGCGATGTCAGTTGAGCTACGACTTCTCTGGTGTTGAACAGTATCAAAGTTCTTTTCTGAAGTCCGCATGAACTGGTTAAAAACAGTCGTCAACTGTAACTTCAAAATTTTTGCCTGGTTGCAGCAAAAACTCCTATCACTTTTTCACGACACTGAAAAAGCATTTTGTCCATTAAAGTGATGCACAAACATGAAGTTCTATTCACATATAAAGATAGTTTATGTAAATGTAAACAGGGATAAATGTAAACTTTTCAAAATACTTAAAACCCTTTCATAAGTTTTACAATTTCGAGAAACTCATATGGCAAGATTTAATCCCAACTCGGGCGTAATCGATATGACGCACCATCGAAGCCTTATCACCTACTTACCTTGTTTTGGTTGTATTCATTTAATTTGCATTGGTCTTAACTTCCTTTGTGCTCTCCAAAGAAGGTGTTCTTTGCGCTTTCCAAGGATATAAAATTTCAAAAAACATTGGGAGCCATTTTTGAGAAAATTTTGAGAAAAACGTTGAGGCTTCATTTAAAGTACTTCCAAAATCAAAATATTCAATCACAGTAAATTTCAAACTCACATGGCCTTCAGCTCGTCAGCATCAAACGGGGAATATGAATTTTGGAGGAAATCGTCTCACCGGTTCAGGCGCTGGCGTTGATCCCAGGCTGTCAAATGGACGGACAAGCAGACGTATTGCCACTAACCAAATTTTAGGTATAGAGTACTCATTATATGTGGATTCCGACTACACAAGAGGATAGAGGAAGTAATTTACTGCATATAGGAGAGAGTCCTGGAGAGAGTATCCAGTTCTTCTATACCAGGGCCCCACAATACGAGTTGTTCTGTCGAAAATCGCCAATGCCGAAGTACTAAAATACTTTCTCTTTAGGAGAACGTAAAAAAATAATGATACATTTATATTTGAATCAAATTTGATCACTTTCATACAATTAATTACATTTTATCTCTGAATTTTAGAAATTTCTAAATGCATTCCCAAAATTTCTCTGTTCATATTTGAAGGAATAAGTCTCAATTTTTGTGTGTAAATCCTCCTGGTTTTGATTTATATACTTTTATTGCAATAAAATATTCATTTAAAGTTGGACAAAAATTCACCGAAGTTTTATATCGAATGGAACTCTTGAACTTTTGTACATTTGTTACCTTGACCTAAAATATTAAAAAATGACATAAAATATATGAAAAACATACATTTCATTCATTGTGCACTTGCCATTTGATAACTTAAAACTTTACTAGACTTCGTGAGTTCTGATAAACAGTTCTTAGTCAATTGCTTTCGTGCAAACGCCGGTAGATAGTATAACAAGAATATCGCATTATCTAGCCTTAAAATGCAGCGTAAAATTATCGACTCCAATGTACTTCAAATTTTGTATCATATCGATATAGAAAATGAAGCAAATCTGGCAGAAAAATGTGTCAACTTCAAAGATTAAATGGATTTGAGTTCATTCTTAAAAATAAAATGAATGAAGAAATAATGTATCGAAGGAGATACTTTATCTTCTTTTTCCGTCAATGAGATAAGGATCTAAAAGACGTTTTTTATGGCAACTAATACATTATCACATTTTATTTATCTACACCTCGCACAAAAGTTTTTGATTTTTTTTTTTTTTTTAGGATTTTCATCTTAAAGACACTTATTTCTCTTCCTGGAAAACATCAAAAGTGCTTTGATATTTACTTGTTAGAGAGCACCAGTGTGGGAAATTTGATAAAGACAAGACATTAAGTGAGATTGTACTTTAAAGGTATTCACGAATACACCTGGAATTCTTCGCTGAATTCCCCCTTCTAACTTTTATTGTGAAAACTTTTGAAAATATTTCATGAAGGTTTGATCTCAAAAACTTCTGCTTCAGCGTTAGAAACTAAAACGCTGCATTATCGTTTTTGAATTATTTTCACATTTAGAAGTTTGATAATTATACGAACACTTCCTGTTTCGTTGTCAAATCATATTATTCAAAACATTTTTCCTAGCACATGATGGAAGAAAATCTCGTGGCAAGGAGATCGAACTTTGTGGTAGAAATGTGAACAGTTGGATGACTCTAAGATTTCAAAACTGTTATTTCGCTAAGGTTCATTCGGAATATTTTCTGCTCTTGAAGAATGAGCCAGCGATGGAATAAGTATTTCTTATGTTTCTCGTTCATGACTCATCAATATAGGAGTTACTGGATTGAATCATTTCCATTCGAGGCTGTGGAGAAAACCAGAATCGCCTTTATACGCCAGTAAATCAGTGAATTTTATTACTCGACAAGAGAGAAGACTGTGGCCGATATATCATTTCATTGCGAAGTTTTCAGTTTGATTATATCTGTAACATTTTCTATAACATATTATGTAATTTCAGATCTTTTGAATCTGACAGTGTGCTGTACAAAGATTTTTGAAAACACTTTTGTCGATAATATTATTTTTCAATAAAGCAGATATAAGTAAAAGAAAATACACTGGTATTTGAGAAAATTGCAACACCAAGAAGGAGATATACTATTACAATAGAATTTATTCCACAGATTGGGAATATCATAATACATATATAATTAGAAATACAGAACTCTGCCTGTAATTTGACCTTGAGTATTTCGTATGGCGTGAAGCCGCCACGCGCTGCTATCAGAGCCTCTAGGCGCCGTGTCATGACATTCAAAGAGAACCTGAATATGCTGCTGGGAACACACTGCCACACGGTTTCTATGCGTGACCACAAAGTATCGACAGCTGCAGAAGGCCCACAACGAACAAGTTGCGAATTGATCATATCCCAGACCTTTTCGATGGGCGACATGTCAGGCAAACATTCAGGCCAGGGAAGCAGTGGTGCCCGTAGTTCTTCGCAGAAAGCTTGCATATTCCTCGCCACATGCGGTCGGTCATTATCGAGCTGAAATATGGCATGTGGAGCTGCTTGCTGGAGAGGCAGTATCTTGGGCTCTAAAACGTCCCTAATGTAACGATTGCTGTACAGAATGCTGTAATAAGAGGCGTGATCGCACATTGTAGTCAATGAATCCATCGCTGTACGAGAAATTGAAGCGGGACTCGTCGGAAAACACTACATTTTGCCACTCAGCACACCGGTGAACATGTTCACGTGCCTTGCTGTCTGACGCGTTGGTGGTTTCTGGCCAACGGAGTCCACCGCAGTGGTATGCGTGCCATCAGTCCAGCCCTCAACAGACTGCATCGAACCCTTGACGCAGGCAAGACCACGCCCGTTGCAGTGCTCCAAAGTTGAGCCAAAACTGGGGTCGACGCGGGTGTGTCGATTACGATCATGTAGACGAAATGACTCTATGGTCATTTCGCTGTGAACGACCCTCCTCAACCTACTGGTTCTACTCACGGATCACTGTCGAAGCAGCGCGCCCGTTTCGAGCCGCAACGTCACGGTACGACAAATCCGCTTCCCGGAGACTGATCATTCTGCCCCGTTCGAACTCGCTTAGTTGCTGATATTCCACTCTTTGACGTAGCCGAGACACACCGGTACTTCCTTGCACGTTGCCACGTCATTTGACGGTAACTACCCCAACTGGTAAGGCATAATATTGACCTGCCCTGTCACACAAAGGAGGGCGCTTCTAGGCCATCGTGCACGCCATCTCTATGTAAATGTAATCACTTCTTATGGATACACTGTTCTACATATCTAGACAACATACCAATTTTTAGAATCTCCTGCGTAGATGTGCCAATGACTATGAATTTATTTTTTAATTAGAGTTCATTGCCTGTTTTCATAATAATAATGCAAGAAATGTAATTAATAAGTACGCATGTGCATTAAAATTTTAATTACCGTTATTCTTCGTATTTGCATCTCGTTTAGACCCTGTTTTACGTTCTTAAAAAGGAAGCTATAGTATGTGAATCCCAACGTCTACTTGTTTTTCTGCGAAAATCATGTAGAGTTCCCTGGTGAAGGATCAGATACATATAATTTTACGAAATTTAGATTTTTTAATGTATAACCGGACATCTTTCAGATATTTATTTCTCTATCTTTAGTAACTTTTTACATCTATGTAAAGGAACAAAAATTAAGTGGAAATATTAAAAAGGACTCAAACTCGAAGTTTCTATTGTGAATTCAATCGTGTACATTTGTATTAATCGTGGATGATTATTTCGGTTTCTATTTCTTTGTGAATAAATCAATGAATAAGTTATTAATTGCCTTTCTTGCACAGTTATTATGAAAATAGGCAATTAACTCTAATTTAAAAATAACTTCATAGTCATTTGCACATCTACGCAGGTGTTAAATTAAATATTGATCAGAATTAAAAAAACAGCCAAGCAAATTAAGAATTTTTAACTGTAATTTCTTTTAACAATTATTTATTTTCTTCTTTCCCAAATATAATACTAAATAATTATTTCACGCTTGTAATTTTCTTTAAAAATATTTCTGCACTATTCAGTTCACTCGCTTGTTCCTTTTTGATTCAGTTCATGCAAATGCTTCATTCTAAATTTAACTGAAATAAGATCGAGGAGTTAACAAACGCCTTTTAAAAAAGCTTTGAAAAGAAAAGAGTCGTCGATGCCAGAGATGTTTTTCCTCCTTCTCTTGTGTCCTGGAGATTCCTCGGAGTCGGATTAAAAAGGAAGCTTCAGGTCCCGGGAACGACCAATCGAAGGTTGCAGGCGGACTGCTCAAAATAGCAAGAATAGACATCCCTCCACCTGCGATAGCTTCCAGCTCACGATGTGTATTCCAATGGCTTCATAAAAAGATGCTTTCTCTGAATACACAGTGCTGAAGTTGAGCCCTCATTTTCCAAAATAAATATCATAAAACACCTAGGGACCCAAAGAATGTGTCTCAAGGACACCTTTCCGAGTTATGCACGATGATATCGTACGTTGCAACGTAACGTGTGTTGTAGGTTACATGCACCCCTGTTGCTTCGCTTATATCATAATCTGCAATCGTTATTATCTATTTACGGATAATTTTGAAGTAGTGTCCTGAAATAATAATCTGATTCGTCTATAGAAACCCTGTAGAAACATGTTTCTTCGTAAAAATCTCGTGATAACTGTCATAATTGATTCAATCGAAAAGTTAGATCACGCAGAGTGATTTAGGTGGTTGATATTGTTTACTTGGGATCCGAATTATAGTCGGCATATAGCAATACATCAACATATAGAAATATGTCGGCATATAGTAATATAACATTTAGCAATGAGAGAAATCTTTATCAATAACACAGCCACACAAAAAAATGTGTGTTCCTGTCTAGAGATCAGACCATATTTTCTATGTGTTTTGGGGGTAGCTAAATCCGAATCCGGTGTCTAATTTGAATGTATTTTCCGTCAGAGATATGGCATATTATTCTGGGGAAATATCCTTCAGTTCCCCAACTTTTCGAATACAGAAAAGAATTGTGCAAATAATAAGCGAAGCATATTCACGTGATTCTTACAAGCCATTTTTTATTAGGTTTGGAATACTACCGTTACCGTACTTCATTTACGAGTGAGATTTATCAAAACTGACTTAATCAAGGGAGGGAACATATTTTAACTAATTCAGATGTTTATAACACATGGCATAAGAATCATATAAATTAAAAGCCAATATCAACAACTTAGAACAAAAATATCCACAGAATAAATATTCTTTATTTTACATCACATTACATCAGTGCGCAGAATTCGTATCTATTCCACACTCATCATAAAATTATTACTGTTTTTGACGATAAATAAAATATTGTCGTATTCCATTAACCAGTTAAATCCAATGTGAAAGAAAAATTGGTAAGAAAAACTGTGTACAAAAGAGATTACTGGTGGCCTGCAGCAGCAAAAATGCAACTTAACAAAACTTCACAAAATGGTTTTGCAAAAAGTAGCTCACACGCTACTCAAGAATAACAAATAAAATATCCTCTTATAATTCGACAATAAATTAGACATTTTAACAAAAACACACTACACGAATAACTTAGTATAGTTTTATACGGATTTACGGTAAAAGCTCTTTTTACAAACCAAGAATATAAAAAAGGTACAGTTCCATAACGCAACACATAATATTTAAGGGCAAGTTTCCCTTTTAATTGGAGTCTTGCTCTCGGATGATGTCAACGGTGTCGTATGTAGTGAGTATGAGAATTACCAAAATAGCATAATCAAATATTTGTAAATTATAGTCAAATTTGAAATACATTATTTTTGTATTCTTCCCCGAGTTTCTGGGTATCTAATGAAACCATTGGCACCTTTCTAAAGCATGCATAGTTAGTAATATAGATACTGAGCATTCAAACGAAAATGATATTTATTTTAACAATCATATTAATGCGTTAGTTACAGTTTGTATGCATGTATAAAAAATTGTCTGTTACAATTATTCTATTTCAGCATTAAGTTCAATGACTTCATCTTATCAGTTTTTTCATCTCCACATCCATTCATCCATTTTAAATTGGCAATTAACACAATAAAATTGGGACTAAACACTTTCTAACTGAGACTTACCACTTTCAAATTGAGACCAAGCAATTTCAAATTGAAAACTATATAGTAAGAGTTTACAAAGTGTAAATTTCTGAGACCTAGTTAAATTCTGGACACACTCCTCAAACCAAAGTTAATTAACATTTAATAGTCAATTATATGCGTCGTTCAAGAACTCGTAACCTCATACAAACGGTCATACGAACAAGATTTACCCACCGTTTTGCTATCATGGATCTACAATACAAGTTTTTCTGACAATAAATTCTCACATTTGCTGCATCATAACAATACTTACTACGTACGTAGG
This sequence comes from Gryllus bimaculatus, assembly GCA_017312745.1. Lineage (NCBI taxonomy): Eukaryota > Metazoa > Arthropoda > Insecta > Orthoptera > Gryllidae > Gryllus > Gryllus bimaculatus. Next base: position 414,648 of record BOPP01000088.1, on the reverse strand, counting down.
TAGTAGATTCGAAAGAAAAAAGCATGTAATTCGAATAGTAAGAGTTAGGAAACTTGCCTAATTATGCCGAAAAAAATTATATCGATTTGTAATAGAAAAACGTATTTTATCCGCGAAAAGGAAAACAATGTTGCATGTCATCTAGTATACACTTACCTTCAAAGCTTCGTCTTTCTATTTGATTCGATGTACGACAATATGATGTCCAAATAAATTATGAGCATAACACCAAAAGAAATATAAACAAATGCACATAACAAAGTGTTTCCTGGTGACACAGCGTGTAACGCGAGACCGGAACTGGAGCTTTGAAGAGGGGTCGAGTTTCTACGCAAAGAAAAAAAAAAAGACAAAAAAAGAAAACGATTTTCGTTCCTAACAGTAGGGTCGAAGCGACTACTACCTGAATCAATGTTCCAGAGACTGACTACACTTACTAGTTTTTTCAATAATGTTATAATTAATTCCAGGCGATTGCCGATGCTAAGATACTTTTTTCGACCTTCTTGGCTTCAGGTCTGTGAGTCCCGGCCAGTGTGTCCCTGACTTAGGCCTCTCGTTACCTTTTTCAACTCCGTTGAAAACTTTTTTACTTTCTCGTATAGGTAGATCAGGAAAAGAATTGTAATGCTGGAAGGTATTGTAAAAAATGTAAAGTTGAGATATTAACCGAAAAACATGTTTTCGTGTTCGCCTTTCCGAAAATTTATTTTGAAAATATGGTATCTATCCGACTTTTACTAGAATCTCTAAAATATCGAAAAATGCAGAAGTTAATGATTTCTTGTACTTTCTCATTCTTATATCCTCTCTTTCACCTTCAAAATTAGATCCAGAGACTTGATTGAATTTAATGTCTGTAAATATGCTGATACTAATCATTTTACGACCATTAGCCCGAAGATACGAACGTTTTCTTTAAAACTTATCATAAATTATTCTGTACTTGCATATAAATTAAAAACGGTAATAATAAAATCCTTCATTAAAACAATTTACAATAAATATAAAAAATATACGATTTATTGTCTTGCTAAACCACAAGTAAGGCCACAAACATTTAGTTCCCTTTAGATGAATCACATTATCATATGCGAAGGATTCCCAATTTTCTTTTGGGTTAACAAATTAACCACAAAGAGCGTACGTAAGGTATATATTTGAAGAATAAATCATGGGTAAGAACAGTTCCATAATATTAAGGCGTCCCGAAAGATGTGTATCTCATCGCGGCCTCAACGCGTATCTTGAGAGACACGGGGTGAGAATAAAGAGGTGGGCGTGTAACTATGATCGCTGTGTAAGCGCTTGCGATCTGGATTGCTGGGTATGTTTGCTGAGTACGACGTTCGTGGCTTGCAGTCCATGTCGCAAGTGTGATCACACATTGGTGAAATGCAGTGCTGCATAATGGACAAAGTTTTACATTCCAAATTCCTTGAGCAATAACAATCCAACATGTTCAGTAAATTCGTATATTGCAAATTTCATAATCACGCATTAATTTTATAACGAATATCACTCAATGCGTGAAAAAAATGCTGCAAAATTCTGTTTAGTTTCTCGTATACGTACGCTTATATGGAGTATTTACGTAGTATAGGGAAATTTATGTAATACTGTGGAAAATCGATTTCGAGATTTCAACGGAAGTACACGTTTTGGGGTTTACTGATACCGAAAAAGTATTTTTTTAAACTTCTGTCCGCCTGTTCAGGGTCTCAATTTTTGCAAATTTCAAAATTTCAAAATTTCAAAATTTTTCGGGTTCTTCAATTACAAAAGTGAAGATAGAGATTTTTCTTTCAAATGAAATATTCTCCAAAGTGAGTTCTTTCAATAAGCTCAAGTGCATTTTTGTGAACATTTTAATAATTTTCGCGCAATATTGCGAGTAATATGTGCAATTTTAAAAAAAATATTAAAACAAGATTTTCTCAAAAATTGCTCCAATTTTTTTTCTTTTAACTTTTAGTAGGGATAGTGCTAAATGCACTTTATAAGATGACATAAATGCCTTATTGCTCTATACTTTTGTTTAAAAAAATACAGAAATGAAATTTTTAAAACTTCTCTCACGTCATTAATATTTATATCAGCGCTAATTTGTACGCTTGAGTACGCTTGCTTTAAATAATGTTATATATTTCTCGAAACCTCAACCGTTTTCCGTGAAAATTAGCTCAAAATTCCGCATTTTCAGAAATGCTCAAACGCCATTTTCTCAAAAACGGTACCAATTTTTTTCTTCAAACTTTTAGAAGAGATAGTGCTAATTGCGCTCTTTAATGTGACAAAGTTCATTTCGGTGTATTTTTTGTTGTTTTTTTCAAAAATTACACAAATATAATTTTTTTGAAAGATTTTCCAAATATTTCCCATTTCCAGCAATTTGTAACCACTATTGTACTTTGTGAGTTAAAGTGCTTCAAATGACATCTTAGGAAGTTTTTCGAAAACACAAAAATTTTCTGTGAAAAAGAGCTTTAACTTTCGAATTTACAGAAGCGCTTAAACGCCATTTTCTTAAAACAAAAAAAGGCTCCAAACGTTTCAAAGAAAATTGTCATTTAGGAAGATATATTACTATTCTTTAATATTCTTAAAATAATATTTCCGTAATACCATTAGGACAATCAAGAAAATGTCAAAAAAATGTACTTTGGGCGGCGATAGATGTCATCTGGCAAGAATATGTGGCATGTTCGCGTAGCAAGCCGAGACCAAAAGAAATAGAAAACTAATACGGGAAAGTCTGTGCTATTCTATAACACCACTAGTTTTTATATAAAGTAATTTAACAATTTTTGAAATCCGATTTTGTCGGTCATTTTGCGTAAAATCGCAATATGACCGATTTTGCAACGTAGTTGTTTGCATATACGTTTTGAGTTGACGCAATACAAAGAAACTTCGTTAATTTCTTAAAATTGACTTTCATGGTATATTTCTCTCACCCCAAATTACCTGTAGGTATAGCTACCCACGTTATCCACCGGGCCTGATTCCGATTGTCTAGACTACTGAGTTTGAATATGTTGGCTGTCTGGAATTCTTTATCTTTTACATGGAGAGATTTTAAGAAACAGCATATTATCTAAAGCTGGAAATCCACATCCTGGCAGTTGTGTTCAACCGTAGCAGGAGAAATCGTATCCACTCCTGCTCTATTACCAGAACAGTCTTACAGACGTGGCCCAAGGCACCAAGAAAGAAGGGGTGTAAAAACAAGCAAGGAGTGTCAATTGTTTTGATATTTCACAATAGCATTCACTGTCTTCAGTTAGTGATATTAAATTAGTCTACTTTTTAATTGAATATAATCATATATTTAAATGTAATTAATGGCAATTTTTTTCAACTCTGTAAGTGGTGTATTGAAGAATTGAAGTTTATTGCAGCGGTGGAAATAACAGGTCAGCATTCTGCTTTAGCTGACTTGGCCCTGCATCATTTTTACTTTCCCGTATACGTTCCTGAGTAATATACGTAGTATAGGGAAAGCTATTTAATGCTGAGGAAAATCGATTTCGAGATTTCAACGGAAATACACGTTTTGGGGTCCCCTGATACCCCAAAAAATGTGTTTTCAAAACGTCAAATTGTGTTTTTTAAATATTTTGTGCAATATGTGCAATTATAAAAAATTACAAAAAACAAGATTTTCTCAAAAACGGCTCTCAATTTATTCTTTAAACTTTTGGTAGGGATAGTGTACTCGATATGATGACAAATGATATTTTGCTCTATTCTTTGTCGTTTTTTTTTTTCAAAAATTACAAAAATTGAATTTTTTGACTTGTCTTTGTCGTTGATATTTATATCAGCATCATTTAGTCACATTATATTTATGAGTACGTGCGCTTTAAATAATGTCATATAAAGTTACTCGAAAGCTCGACCGTTGTCTCTGAAAACTATCTCAAAATTTCGAATTTTCAGAAATGCTCAAGCGGCATTTTCTCATAAACGGTTCCAAATTTTGTTCTTCAAACCTTTCGAACGGATATTGCTAATTGCACTTTTTAATATTACGTAATGTTCATTTCGGGGTATTTTTTTGTTTTCAAAAATTTCACTACTGTAATTTTTTTGAAAAATCTCACACACCGTTAATATGCAAATTTCCGGCAATTTGTAAACATTATTATATTTGTGAGTAAAAGTGTTTCAAATAGCATCTAATGAAGTTCTTCGAAAACTAAAAAAAATTCTATGAAAAAGAGCTTCAAATTTCGAATTTACAGTAGCGTTTAAGCGACTTTTTTAAAAAAATGTCTTTAAATGTTTCAAATAATATTGCCATTTAGGATTTAGGTTATTATATAAAATATTAAAATAATATTTCCGTTCTACAATTTGGAAACCCAAAAGTTAAGAAAATATCAAAAAATGTACTGTGGGCGGTGATGGATGGCAGTTTGCAAGAGCATTTGGCAAGTTCGTATAGCTAGCTGAGATCAAAGGAAATATGAAACTAATACGGGAAGGTCTGTGCCATTTTGTTGCACTACTAGTTTGTTTCTGAAAACTGCAGCGTGCCTACCTGAACGTTAGCTATTGTGTATTTATTCAAAAGACAAGTCTACTCGAAGCAGAAGAAAAGAAATTTGAGAAAGTAGACAATGTAGGTGATCATCTCTTTCTTTCCTTTATTTATTTATTTATTTATTTATTTATTTATTTATTTATTTATTTATTTATTTATTTATTTATTGTATTTGAGGTAAGGCGAGAAAATTAAAACTAACAACCAACCGGGTCGCCATGAAATGGCAGAATTTGCTAAAATAGGAACCGCATCTGCAGGTAAAATTCGCTAGTTTTCGCAGCGCGGACATATGGCGATAAAATTTGGTACTTGGAGTGAGTTGGGGGTTGCGGGTGATTGGAGTGAGTTTGGGTTGATTGATTATTTCATGTTTCCGGGCGCATCAACTGCTATGATAATTGTCCAGTAGGTGTAGTGCATGTTTTATCATAGGAGATAGATGTGGCGCCGACTTACACGTCGACTTGCGGGTTTTTTCCCATCCATTCATGTCCCATCAAGTAAGCTGAAAGGGGCATGGATGAGGAAGGGAATATCGCGTGCAGTCCATAGCCTGTTTGTTAGGGTACTGCTTCGGTATTCCCCTCTTACTAGCTGGAGAAGCAACGTAAAACTATCGAACAGAACAGCCGCCTGTTAGAAATCTCCTCAGTCAGCAGCTGAATTCGACCCAGCTATCTAGCTAGGTTCGAAAATCCTGCCACGCGACTCAAAAATAGTTTGGGGATTGGGGGATTTGCAAAATATAGCAACACCAGGTAGGCTTCCCAAACTTTATTTTGATTGGCGGCTCTTTTGATTTTGTATAGCGAGGGCCAATATTTCGACAAGTGGCTGTGTTCTTAAAAGAACCTTACTTTGTCCGTGGCCAACTTCACTTCACCATCTCAAAATGAAACTAGTGGTACTAAAACAGCACGTACTTTCTTGCCCGTATTTTCACACATCGTGCGAAAAGCACACAAATGTTCGAAAAATTGTAAATTGCCTTATTTCAAAATATATCTTTAAGCATCAGATTTAATTAAGGGAAAAAATCTTTATATTCAATAATGTAGTAGTAGGAAGACGCCGAACAAATTTTGAATTTTTGCAATTTTCGAAAAAGCAGCGAACGAACATGAGACCTGCACCATTCTCTTAATCGTCCTTCACACTATCCGACAACAAAATTTAATAAAAAACGATGGATCCATTCTTTTAAATTTTGAAAATATCCCCGGGGCTCAAACTCAGTGCACCCCAAAATTCACAGACGGACTCACAGACAGCATTTGATTTTTCGGTATCAAGAACCCACAAAACATGGATTCTGGCTACACCACATATTAGAGGATCTCCCCCCTTAATTAAGCAACTGGATTTATCCACTTTATTCCTACCAGGGCCCTCTAATAAAGAGTTTTTTACCGAAAATTTGCCTTTTTAGGCAGCATTACATAACTTTCTGTCTACGCAGTAGCGAGAAAGTAAAAATGTTTGTTAATGAGTGTGTCGCAGAGCAATTTGATGGGGAATTTTTAAAATAAATGAAATTTTAAAATTGAAGAAAACCCGCAATTCAGTTTGAAAATGAGTTTTTTAAATTAATAAAGCTACAGTTTAATATCGTCCCATCGTTTTTGACGGGTTACCTCTAGTCTTTACGTATTAAAATTACTTGATTTAGAAAAAAGGAGATAAATTAATAAAATCAAAGTTAAATGAAACCTGAAAAATGTGTACGTCCAAAAACCCAAATTACTCTTACTTTGCGTTTTAGTGATACAAAATGGAAATGAGACGTTCATCGCGAAGATAGCATTCTCTTTACATTTCACTGTCACTCCTCACAGTCCGTCCTAATTACACTTCCTCGAGGTTCTTTCACAGCATCATTTATAACTTTCGCTGTTATCTCCCTCAATCATCCTTACCTCTATTTGACGACGTATGTGAACAATTTCGATAATACTATGACGACTAAAGACGAAACGAATCATTATTCGTATTATAAGCATTTATATCTACGACTATGCGAATGCGATAATATTCGATTTGCACCCTCATATGCATGCTATAAGAAGCTTCATTATAACACTAGTACTCTAATGAAATATGTAGCACTAGTTGCACTATGACTTAAATATAACATTTATTTTAGAAGACGAAAGACGTTTGAAACAAAAGTAACATTTGTATCTTAACTAAGATTTTCGTACATAAAATTTGTTGAAAAATATAACACCTTTTCATCCCTACTACTCGTTCTCACGGCCCTAAAAGAATCACACGAATTTTTTCGCGGCAAGAAATACATTTTTTCAGTTATTCTTAATAACAGGGGCGGATTCATAGACGAATTGTGGGAGGGGAAATTTGTATGTCATATACGTATGTATGTATGTATGTATGTATGTAT
>BOPP01000088.1:369684-407690 GCA_017312745.1 Gryllus bimaculatus | reverse complement strand
TATATATATATATATATATATCAACGAATTCAACGACTATAATAACAAATTATTACCATTTTTAACTTAAAACCACCAAGTATTCATTAAAGTTTAAACTTAATATTTTAATAACCATGAATACTTGGTGGTTTTAAGTTAAAAATGGTAATAATTTGTTATTATAGTCGTTGAATTCAATGCTGCAAAACGAACAAGCATTATGGTATTTATTTTATTTTCTCGCTACCGCTACCACGGTAGACAGAAAGTTATGAAATGTTGCGCGCAAAAACCGTGAATTTTCAACAGAAAAAAAATTATTACATTCTCTAACCCGTGGTGTTGCTAGAATCCATATTTTGTGGGTCCTTGATACCGAAAAATCGATTGCCGGCAAAACGTCTGTTCGTAAACAACGCTAGCGGCTACCGTTCAGCCGATTTTCTCCAAAATTGATACTCCCTAGGCAGAATTTTGCAGGACTCATTTTCTTTAAAAACTTTGATTTATCGAAAATGGTGCAAATTACATAACTACGGAACACAATTTACACAACTAGCATTTGGATTTATCCATTTTCCCGTTACTAGGACCCCGCAATAAGAGTTTTTCTGCCGAAATTTCGCTGTTTTTGCGAGCAGCATTACCTAACTTTCTCTCCACTCCGTAGGGAGAATTAATTAATAGTTACTGAAAAATTTGGTTCCGTGTCTGTTAATAATGACGATTTACACTAACGTATACGTACACGAGTATGGTGAAGAAACGCAACTTTCAGAAATCAGCTGATATTTTGTTGTTGTTTTTTTCTGTTGAAATAAATTAATTCTTCCACGACATTTTTTTATGAAAGATATCACTCACTTTCAACATATAGCATAAAAGCATTTTTATAAAAAAGTGGAGCCACTCGATTTTCAGGTGTCACCAATTTAAATTTTATTTCAATTAGTAATGGAAATATTGGTTAAATGTTAAATACCCCCCTTCCCTCTGACACAAATGCAGACTGCGACTAGGCAATCAATGTATTTATTTAGCGAGATTCTCGTCGCGGCTCTGATGTGCTGCTGCTTCTCAACGCTGACTGTGGTCCCGCAGATGAGACGACTTCGTGATCTGCTCGCTCTATTCTTAGCGAAGGTTTTTATCCTTTGTCCAGAGTGCGGCTGGTTGCCTGCGCCAGAGACGCAGTGGGCTTTTCCTCTGCGCGTGGCTTCCTAGGACTTTTTCTTTTTTCGTCTTCCTCTTTTATACACGTTACAAAAGGCCACAATGCTAACGAACGATAATGTCTTACATTTTGCGTTTAGAAGAGAAGCAACCTACGATCATTAACACTTTTTCATTCCACATCTTGCTTCGCGTTAACAAAAAGTATAAAATAGGAATAGATATTTATATCGTTTACTTGATAATATAAAAGATACATAATTGTATTTCACAAAAGATCGAAAAATATTAGTCAATCAGAAGTATTATAGACCTACAAAATTGTTCGGAGAACCATTTTATACTCGCTGTAGCGAGGGAAAAATTTATTTATTTATTTCACCGTATTATATTTAATATATGATCTATAATTTTGCAGACTTTGATTTTTGTAAGTTGGGTGTAAAATGGTGAAATAGTATATTTCTAAACTTCGTAAGTTTAGGTAGTAGTAGGTATCAAACGTCACTTTAAAACTTTTGTGTCTGAATGTAATAATGTAAAGGTACTATATACCCTATTGATGCAGAGATGCTAAAACGCTTTCTCGAAAATGAAAATGGCCTTCAATTATCGTCTAAAAAGTAATTGCAACTCGTCGCCCACCTATTTTACGTCATAACTGTTACGTCATGTCTGAAACTCCTTGAAACGCACTACTTGCGCGGACGCGTCACACGTCACGGACCCTCAGACAGTACTGTGTTATCTTGAAGTAGCGAGTTGTGCGGTTTTGCTTATCATTTCTCCCATCCATCGGACATGATATCGATAACTTCTTTTGACTGTGACCATAGTCAGGTAATCATTAATTTAGGAAAGCTGAATTGATTCAGAAATAACTTCTGTATGATTAACCTCTAGCGAGCTCTAATAAGCACCAGTGTTGCAGCCTGTGTAAAAGGAACTTGGATCATCGCCCAAAACATTAATTTAGCTGGCCTTTGTCTGTTGTCTATGGATAAGGCCAGCAAAGCATTGAAAAGGTATGTTAATTCCAACATCACACATGATTTTAGTTACTAAAACAGCAAATGATATTAAGAAGAGATTTTAGAGGATGCATTTAGACCGATGCAGTTGGCTATAAAATGTTGAGCGGCAAGTTTTCTATCGATTGTATGAAAGGAGTTTGACAGATCCAAACAAAGGCAAAATTTGTATGACTGTTGTCAATAATTTAATTAGTAAATTCATAATTTTCTTCTCTCCCTTGATGAATATGACGTTTTGTAACTTACATCCATCTTTTTTTCTCTATTTACAAAGTATTTAAAAAAAATGAATCTTAACTTTATAATTTAACTCTCGGGTATCCATTTTTCTTTTTGGACAACTTAAGTACATTTTCAAAAGGTTTTATTTTTCACATATTCTAGAACACGGAACATTCAAAGACACATCATACCATTAATACCAAGTTAGAATCAAAATTATTTACAAAAAGTTTTAGCAATGTTCTGTCTGAAATAAGAATACCTTAAAAAAACATTTTTATATTTTCTGATATATTCCGTTTGCCTTTATTTTTATAAGAGTACTTCTTTTTACCCGTTTCTTCCCCCCTTCCATTTCTGTTTATTACTGTCTTTTTACTAGGTATCTTTTTTGTCTTTTTCAAATTACAACTATTTTGGGTGTTTATCTGCTCCACCTCAGTTCACACTGATCCTCTTCTCCTTGAAGTGAGGATGTAGATTTTAATGGATATGTTTTTCCTTAATTTGTGTATTTTGGTTTTATCCTGCTAATTTTTTGAATTATTTGATCAATCTTAAAATGTTTTGGTAAGTTATCTCCTCTCTGTTTATATTTTTTTGCTTACCTGTTTTAATCTGTAATTTCATCTCGTTACTGTGCTTATTTATTCTTAATACTTTCTTACTAAACTATAGAATCAAATTGGTCCAATATAAATTAATTTATAATTGTCTTCTAGAATTGTGGAAAGTGAAACATTTTTAGGAAAATTTTGTACTTTAATTGTCCAAAAAGAAATTAAAAAAAACAAAACAGAGTGTTTATTTATTAGTATTAATGACAATAATATAATTTAATATAGTTTTGACTGTTTGAATTTAAACTTGCTCCTTCAAGTACAGTGATTTGAAGTCTAAAGTGATTTTACATGGTTTTCTCTGTTATTTTGTTTTCTTAAATGCAAATTCTTTCATCGACTTGTTATCACTCCAATCACCTTATATTTATTTTAAAATAATTTTTATTTACAAATATTAATTTTTTTAGGAGTAGTGTTCGTTTGAAGTCCTTAAGTGGAGGACACGGAAATTTACGGATGGTTATTGCCCAGCTTCGTGATGTACGATCATCTGCAAAAGCATTTATGCATGTTCAAACTACGGCTTCAGAAGATCTAGTAAAATGGGCATCCAAAAATGAAAATCAAGCCATCCAAGACACATTTGCACAACTTTTTGAACTCAATACATTATGGGCGGAAGTACAAAAGGAATTCACTGGTAAATGTGTGCTAATTTTAATAGAAAAGTATTATTTTAGGGTGTGGGGTATTGTTTTGCATGTGTTTTATGAATATATGTGTTTCTGTTTCAGAAAGCCTGAAAGGCTTTATTCATCAGTTTGAATTGATATTGGAAGGAGAACAGCATGTTGATGTGGGAAGAAATCATCTTCAGGCAATTGAACAGCGAGAACAGAAGTTGGAAAAGGATCTAGTGAAAGCTCAACGTAGACACATTCCTGGAGCAGATGTTAATCATATACAGAGAAAGTTGGCTGAAGAAAAGCAGGCAAAACAAGTGGCCCAGCAAGAAGGTATGTACAATGGATTAAAATTTTGAGTACACAACATAGTCAATAGAAATTATAAAAAGAAGTCATCAAAGATAAGATTTGTGACTTACACATAGATTTATAATGTTTAATGATCTATTCTTTGCGAGGTGTTTTATCCCTGCAATTTTGTGCATATAAACATTTGATTAATGTAGTTGGAAGAAATACTTATTGTGCTTTGGATATGAATGTTCCATCCCAGTACTATCTCATTTATTGATAAATGTCATTCATTCTAAATTGTAGTGATGCATTATAAAAGTAAAAACTGTGTATGATATTTTGATCAATCACAAAAAAATATAAGATTATGTAGGTAATTTTGAGTTCTGCCAACAAAAGTTCATCCTCTTGTCTTTTCATGTTAGAAGTGTAAAATAATTGAATCCTTCTTTGTTAATTGTTTCTATGGTTACTGTCTAATTAAAGCTTAAGTATTGCCAAATCTAAGCTATTCGTTAAATAGAATACTTCTTTAGAAATTGGTTTTAAAAATACCATTATGCTATTAAGAAAATAAAAAGATGGATTCAAACTTGGCAAGTATCAGTTCTGGGAAGTATATATTCAATTTCTAGCTTACAATAATAATTGTGGTTGTGTGATGGGGAGTACTAAAAAATTGAAGTGTTTTTATAAAATCATACATTGTGTTTTATCAAAAAATTTAAATAGAATATAATAGGTTAAGTACATCTGATAATTATTTTGCATTGACACAGATTCTGAGATGATCTGTGATGTAATATGCAGCAATATGCATATTTAGTTTCCACCTCTTGTACTTAATTCATGATTAACACTGGTGATTTATTGGTGAGAAATGGTTAAATATGGCAGGGCTGCTATATCTGCTTCCTGCTATATGTAAACTAATGGCAAGTGGAAATAGGATTTTTTATAATAAACTGTTCTTAATATCATTTGTAAACTAAACATCATGATGTTCATAAGATTCTTTAGACTATAGGGTTGGCAATGGTTCTTGTAATGATCTAATTGTATGGTTAAGTTGGGGTTGTGGAATTGTGCTTAAGATTACAATATCTGCTGGAAGATTGTTTCACCTATCTACAGCTCTCTTGAATAAGACCAATTTGTATAGATTTTTTTGAAATTGAGTATTAGTGAGCTTTAATTAGTAATCTCATCGATGAAGGAAGGAAATACGTTGTAACTATTGTGTTCAATATAGGCAAATGAAGAATCTCTAATTATCTGGAAGGTTTGAGTAAGATAGTCTTTTCTCTTTAAGAGATTGAATATTTTCAACCTATCTTAATAAGAATGATTTTTGAGTAAAGATGAGATCTTTGTAGTTTTACATTGCTATTTTTGTCCAATGTCTTCTGCAATATCTGGGACTAGATTGAAAATTATTGGTGTGAGAGCGGACGTGTGGGATTTTGAAGACATTGCAAATGATGTAGTATACAGATGGCTCATGGAAGCTGTTCCCTTCGAATCCTGAACTGTTGCAGATATTGAAATGCTGTTTTCACTAAAATGAATGTATGCAAGGGGAATGTAAGATTATGTATAGTATTAAACAATAGCTACTTTAATTTAAAAAATAGCAATGCAACTTTGTTTTAAATAGAACCCTTTATATTTCTTCAGCCCATGATAATGAGCGAGATGAGGAGATTTCATATGAATGCATATTGCTCGATAATACATAACAATATATTTGGGACATTTAGTTTTTAAGTTTAGGCCAACTGTTAATATTCTGCCTTGCCGTATGGAAATGATTGGTTTCCCAGCAGTATTGGCAGAATCAGCATGGTTGTTTGAGATGTTTATCCCAAGATCAGATTGTAAACTTATGATGGACTAATGTATTTTCTTGCATCGTGAATAAACCGTTTTTAAGTTTTCATTTGACAAGTCATATTGTGCGTTTTGATTTTGTTTCCCTATGTGCAAAATAGTGCATTTTATTGGGTTCACTCTTAGATTTAGATTTTGTTTCAGATTTATATTACAAGATCGTTTTAGTACAACATTTAATATTTCTAATTCTCCAGAAAAAGGTTTATTTCTCATTAGTAATTGTAAGATTCGATCTAATGACTTAAATAGTGTTGCATTATTGTTAAATTTGTAACTTTTCAGTTTCTTTGCAACCATTGCTTAGATCTGAAAAGTAGGTCCTATACCCTACTGTTTTATGTGCAGACGCTGTGGTTTTATTTAAATGAAATATAGGACTGTTTTAACAATAGGATGTCCTTGACATGGGGTCCTCTTTAGCAGCTTAGAACAGTTACATGATTTGCTGCGTACCCAATGAAATGTATCTGGTGAGATGAAATAATTGGGATGAGAAGTTTGGGGAATAGAAGTGAATGGTGATAGAGGTGAAGCAGATCATGGAAAAGAGATTACCTTAATTACTTGTTGAAGACCTGTCATACTGACTGCTCAATTCGAGGTATTTTCTTTGACATTTTCAGTCATGACCCGCATCCAAGAAAACGAGGCTGTGAAAATGATTCGTGTCAAAGAAGGACTGCTGCAACTCTCTGAATCCTATCTTCAGTTGGCTCGGAAATGTCATGTTGTATTTGAAGCTCATCGAGATGTAGCCCAGCAAATCCCTGATGCTCAGAATAGAAATATTCATGAGATTCAATATGAAGGTTTGTTGGAGGAAGTGTTCATTAAACAAATTCAAAAGAAAATAATCTGTAAGACTTAAAGTGTTGGTTTATAAATAAATTTCAATTGGATTGTTACTGCGTGGCCCAGAAACATGTTTTGTTGCATCATTTTCAGGTTGTGTAGCAGCACAGCAGTCTGTAACTCGAGCACGAGAACAGTTGCGACAAGGAACACCAAATCGAGTGCAACCTTGTGCACCAATTCCAGATGAACCCCCACCTCCATATTCAGCATCTCAAAGCCCTGTTGTGGGATCTGCTCATACTAGCATGGAATTAAGGTTTTATTTTTCACTTTATTAATATTCTGTATGCTTCATTTCTGATTCTGGTTTTGTTTATTCTGTGAAATCTGTAATGTGTGGATATTCAGTATACAGTTAAGAATATGACAACTAAAAACAAATTATAGTTTAAAAAATTGAAAATGTATTAACTGTACTATCTATAAATTTTATGAAGGACAATCACTGTTGAAGTGTATTGCATTACTTAACAATTATTGTAACAGTGGATTTGTATATTTTTCTTATAAATAGAAACATTACTATAAAGTGGGAGAACTTTGTGACAAGATTAGCTGTTTTCATGAGGCAAATAATTCATATTGCCAATAAAGATGGAACTTATCTCATTATTATAATCATATAAATTCGAACTTTCATGACAGACGAGATGTACATACTGCATTGCAGTAAGATGTTTACCCTTGTTAATTTAAAGATTCACAGAATAGAAAGTTAGTCCCTTCTGTCAAGGGGTGGATGCAGGCATTCATTTTGGGGGGGCTATCATAGATTTTTGTCATATAATATACATTTGTTACTTTACTGGATATTATTTTTGTAGTGTATATTCGATACTATACAGTATTATTATTTAAATAATTACATAATTCTAACATGAATAAATATTTAAATCAATTTTGCCAAATAAAAGAAGGTAACAAACGAGCCCCCTCCCTCCCCTTCTGAATACTCCCTTATTATCTGTAGAGCTACAGACAGTGTAATCATATCTTCCCTTGCACTTATTTCATGTTCACACAGTTCTACTTTTATACCATTTATTTAGTTTTTATGGAGCAGAAAACATCTTATAGATTTATAAGACATTCCAATAAAACTCCACTCTCTAATAAATTGAATGTTTTTTAACTCAAGAAAGAGTGAAATAAAGATAAAATACAAAAATAATTAGGTAATTGCTGATCAAATGGCCAAGATTGCTTAGGCAGTAGTGCTGTAGCGGTCTCGTACCAGAAAATCTTGGGTTCGAGTCCCACCACAGGCATGGGTGGGTCTGTATGTGTGTGTTGTCCTGTCACCCGTCATAGTCATCATCATTTCATCTTCCATACCTCCAGGACTAACAGCCCTGGAGGATAATAATCGGATCCAGCTAAATGCTGATCCCCAGATAAAGTTGCATGCACCTGCCACCAAGATAATGGTACTGAGCCTGGTAAATGCAGGGTGCATGCATGTGTGGTCCAAGTCTGCCTGTTCATTTCTGGTATATCAGACATCTCTTTTTTCTTTTTCACATGGCACATTATTTGTCACAATTTTATTACTTATGAAACAGACTCCAGCCTTAACAAATGGTCATTTCCAGTCCTTCTGTCACTTGTTTCACGGACATTTTTTCATCTACTCTTATCACAATTCCAAAATAATACTATCCCACAAAAATAGAAATGCTGTAATTTCCGATAACTTTATCCTCCATGTCAAGAAAGTGTGCTTCAGTGTCAACATTTTCTGAATTGGAAGTTGATTCTTCATCACAGCCCACAACAGAATTTGCGTAGATGACTAGTTCCTTTTCATTCTCATCTGATATCTCTGCAATATTTTTAGCACCCTTTTATTTATATATATATATATATATATATATATATATATATATATATATATATATATATATATATATATATATATATATATATATATATATAAATGAAGAAATATAAATATCTATAAATGTATATTAAATTTCTTTCTTTTTCTTCCTCTTTTCTTCTTCTTCTTCCACTGCCTTAGTGCATTCAATTACAATACTTTAAAGAATTTATTCAATCGTCAGTAGTAAATTTCCTCTGTTTCTGCTCTAACAACCACTCAGTGTGAATGTAGCATACCACTCAATTACTATAATCAAATATAATATTCATATCATATACCACCGTAGTTAATGCCATTAATCATGTAGATATACTGCTAAAAAAATATCAAAATATTAAAATGGCAATTTGATCTGATAAAATATGTTGCACATGGGCCATTATTTGCTCGGTAGTTGTTTATTTACTAATGCTAAAGCCCTCACAAATAAAAAACTAACTGGAATATAATGGCCTTCATTACCTACTTGTAAAATAAATAACTGTTCTGGCACCTCTACAAAAAGCACCTTCAAAGGTGGTTAAAAAATCTTATCACTTGTATGTGCTGAAGAGGTATTTTCATTAACCATTAAGAAGTCTTTAACCTTCTGGATAAAATAAAATATTTTGGATTTCAGGTATAGCAGTTCTCCAAGTACCCTTGTGGAAGGCGCTGATGTTCGGTGGTCTGCTGGATACGAAGATGAAGTAGCAGGCTCCATGGAAAAACTTAAAACTTAATTATCTTAAGAAAAGTTGTAAACAACTATAAGCACTTTACAAAAAGGGATTGTCATTCAAGTTCGCAGTACTGTTTAGGATGGTCATTAATTGATCTGTGTTGCAATTTATCCAAGTCATCTGGGTTTTTAGCACAAGTCTTTTGTTTTATTTTAAGCTATCTTATTTATAAATATATATATATTTAATCGCACAAGTTACTCCAAAGAAATTCAGTCACTATTACTCACCTAGAAAATGAAAGAACATCTTGACCATGGTAGAAACATACATTGAAGGGTTATGCTGCCTGCCCATA
Source organism: Gryllus bimaculatus (assembly GCA_017312745.1). Lineage (NCBI taxonomy): Eukaryota > Metazoa > Arthropoda > Insecta > Orthoptera > Gryllidae > Gryllus > Gryllus bimaculatus. The sequence continues at coordinate 398,086 of BOPP01000088.1, read as the reverse complement.
TGGCAATAATGCAGCACGTTTCATAAGTTTAAAGTTCAAAGTAATATCGAGTTAAATATTCGGACTATTGTAAGTTTCCTAAGATTTTCACCATTGAGGAACCAGTTTTCAATTCTTTCATTAAGTTTAGAAAAAATTCAAACAGACGAGGAAAAACTGATATTTTTTAGAAATATTCATGGCTTCAATATGAATGTTAAACATAAGTATATCTAAATATGTTATTTGTTCTATCGTATATTTTAAATTAATATGAAATCCTTAGCTGCTAAGCCATTATTATGGACTGTGATTCTGAAATGAGAATTTCACTTTTCTTTTTTTATCTGCCAGTGATTTATTATCACTAGTCTATACTTGGACAAGAGCAGTATGAAGATAGTAGTTAGGTCTCTTTATGTGGAATTTGTGATGAATGAAATGTGTAAGTTTTGCTGGGTTCTCTATTCCTCATGTTACGTTTCAATGCATCATTACTCAATGGATTGTTGGTTACCAGTTTTTGGTGTCAGTAATTATTGATGCTAATGGTATCTATTCAAGACATGTTACATAAAGGTAATAATGAATTACCGCCAAGTTAAAAATTCAGGGGAGATTGGTACATATTTGAGCAAGTGATGCTACATACAAATTTAAATGTTCAGTTTGGAAAAACATTTTACAACCAAAAGGTACCATTTTCTGTAGATGCTTATTTATGTCACCTTCTTTCCCTTAAATCTGTTAAAGAAACCAGAGGTGAAGTGAAAAAGTGCATTTATTTTCCTTCTCTCTCTCATATACTGTAACAAAAACTCAAGTAAATCATTTGACTAGCTCTTGCATATTTATCCTAAGAAACTTTAACCATTTTTTCATATTCTTAAAAATCAAAATTTTCCTGAAATCAATGGCAAAGGCTCCTAACAGTATTTTTAAAGGTGTGTGTTATTAAATCCATGTGAGCAGATATCTTATTTTTAAAGTTTGAAATTCCTAGTTCGTTTGAGAAGGTTGGTTTGCTTCTCCTATTAGTTGTTTTCCAAAATGGGACTGCAATTAAGAACGGGCAATAAGTCATTAAGAACTCAAGAACTCCAAAATAAGATCATGCTTCTGAATTTTTGGAGTGAAAATTTACACGGAATATTATTGTAAGACTTGATTTTAAAGAAGCGTTGCAATGATCTTTTTTACTGTAATGCCTAAGGGAGTTAAATACATACCTCAAAGTTTACACTTGCATCCTTCGTATGACTTCCAATTAAACTTTGTCTTCAAAATTTCTTAATATTATTCATCACAGATCAGGCTTTGCATGAGGAAAATCTGAGATTTATTGTAGTTGTCAAGAAAAATAGTAATGTTTGAGGCAGTTGTCTGTTCCTATAGTATAGATAGTGTTTGCGGTATGGGAAAATTTAAAACTGAATCTACCTAGGGGAAGTAGGAATGCATAGTCAGCAGTTGTTGAGACTTGTACCATTGCCAACTTTAGAATTGGTACCTTGATATCATTGGAAATATGTGTATTTCTGCTGTTTTTTGTTTTTCTTTCTTTTGTTGCACTTGCACAGTTATATTAAGATTTTAAAAAATGTGTACTGACTAAGAAAAATGAACTTAGTTTCCTGTACAAATTCTAAACAACTTATAATATTCTCATCTTATTTAAGAATTGTATTACATTAAAGCTTCTACAATATATGTTGTTTTAGGGTCTATGTATGTACTACTATCATAGGAGTAACTACTATAGTGAAAGAAGTCTTTTGGAAGTATTACTTTAAAATGAAACCTAATTTTAATTCTTTAGTCCTTTAGTGATTGACATGTTGAATCAATTTGCCCTTTAAGATTACATTCTAATTTTTCCAGTTTATCCATTATCATTCCAATTATTTTAGGATCTCTTGTTGCATTCAATATTTCAGTGAAGATCTTAGTTCTCTTATAAATTTATTGTAAGAAATCATAATTCAAAAAATTACTAATCAACACTTGCTAATAAAGATTATAACTAGTAATTATCACTAAATTTTGAAGATGTTAAAGGCAAGTTGTTTTCTCTGAAAATTTTTAATGATCAAATGGTGGTGTCCTAGATTTTAAAGAACAATTGAGTCCTTTATTTCAGAAACCCGTCAAACACCAAAATCTAAAGCATGCATTAGCTGCTGATTATTGTTCCAAAGGGATAGACACTTCGTTTAGTGCATAATTGTATGAAAAATATTCATTTACACATGCTTTAATAAATAAAAATATTTTGAAAATGGATAAATTAAGAGACTTGTTCTCAGTTTTCTCGAAATGAGGAATTTGGCATTTGATGGGTTTCTGAAATACATTATTCAATTGATTTTGCTCCTGTAATGCTTCCAGTTGTGTGTAGCAGTAGGTTGAATATATTTTATTTCAAAAAGGTTCAAGATGTACATAAAATGTCCTGTAAATATCAATCACAGTGTCATGCCAAATTTATTAGTCTTTGCTGGTCAATATTATTTTCAATGAAGAAAAGCATGAAATGTTCAAATTTTTAAAATTCATCAGCTTTTATGCAAAGGATACTTTCATTTAGGTGTAGGTAATACGATTTATATTGTCATATACTAGCTGATATTTGTACAGTTTCAAGATCCTCTGAAATCCAATTTGAGAAATTAATGTGCCATGGAATGTTTCCTTCCAATTTGTGATTAAAATTAAGTTTGAAATATCGCTAAATAAGTGTGTATCATGTCAGATGAAAAGTAAAACGTGTTCTATTAATTGTAAATTGTTATTTTAAAAATTTATTTGATTACAGGAACTAAGAGATCAAGTCTTCCAACTGAAAGTTATTTTGTTTGTGCCTTTGAAATTATTCAATTTAAAATGTGTTGAATAAGATTGGCTAGTTTCAAGCAGTAATTCTTTTAAACGACAAAAATTGAAAGAGAAATGAAATTAATAACTTCAATATTTGTACGTCAATATAAATTTTTCATACACTCTATGAAGTTCCTAATACATGTTTAATAATGGGGTCCTCGTAATGGCTCTCTTGTGTCATCTACAGACTGAATAAACATTTTACTGATTTGGTTTCATAAGAAGTACATACTAGATGAATGTAGATTGCAATCTTGTGGAGAAAAAAAATAGGCTGACCTAAATATTAGCTAATTTGTATAATTACAATATATCTACTAGTTGTGTTTCTACGGGACTTAATAATCAAACCCAAATATCTGCCAATACACATTGGAATTGGTATGTTTTTAAACAAATGTTGACTGTGCATTGTTTAAATCAGTATTACAAAAATTCTTAATTAGGAATAATATATACATATTCTATGGTGTTCATAGATAGGTTTTTGCATGCTGCAAAGTGATGCAGATTTGAATGTTGTCTTATGCTGGTGCTTTTATATAATTCAGAAAAATTGCATTGTGCCTGATCTCAAAGAATCCAAAAAATGGAAAGTGATTTGTTTGATAATAAGTAGACCATCGTTAATCAAAATTGTTCATGAATAAATAATAGGCTAGTCAAACAAGTTGCCAAATTCCTTTTTTCTTGCTTTTGTATTCTTCTTAACTGCAGTGACAGTGAAGCAGAGTAAAAATAATTATTAGCAAAGTGAGGTAATTAAAGTAGAATGTGTCATATTTGTGTGTAGCTTCTTTCAGAGAAATAATTTTAACTACAAAAGCACATTGTAAATATGTTTTATAAGAAAGTGTCGCTTCTACAAATTACCTCTGCATTTGCAATTAAAATAGGATTTTTAAAATACCTTAGTTTTATTATTTTGCACACAATTGTATATTGATGTATTGCAGTATGTTGATTGATAAAAAATAACTATACAAAAACTCATTCAATTCACAATAATGGCGTTTAAGACTGATTAACGATAACTAAGAATTTTGTTATTCGGATTTTTACATCAATGCATTTGAAGCAAATTGTGATTAATTAGCTCTCCAAACAATTACTTGTAGTCCAAGAGTTTGTAAAACTTTTCTTTTTTTTTAAGAATTTGGTAATGAAGTACATTAATTATAATTTATTGTGAACTGTTGAGTATACTTCCAGCATGTTTGACAGGGACCATTGTTGTCAAATGTATTATTAGCACAAATTATTTTTTTAAATAGAAGTTGGCACTTCTTTCACATCATGTGAGGTGTACAAACACAGAAAACATTTTTACATGCCAGAGATGCATTTTGTCCTGGTTATATTTTGCCTAACAAACTTTTGTTCAATTAATAGTTTTAGGTTAGTATGAAAATGTAATCAGTACTAACCATTTAAGTTTGACAAAAAGCATTACTATTGAAGAGTAGATTGAAATGACCATAAAACTGGATTATTTGTGTATTTCAATGTAATTGATGAGAAAATAAATGGTCCTGTGAAAGTTTTTTCAACATTTTCATTAAGATGTACACTGGTTTCATATGAGACCTACTTCAAATATTATGATTCATAAAAACAGCTGTAGCATTCTATTTACAAGTGTATATATATGTTAAATGTTGCTACTGCAATTGGTGCTGCTCCTTGCTATTCTTATTGCTCTTTATCATCATTATTGTACTCATATTTTTTTATTTTCTCAGTATTTGTGAATGTTGTCTTCACGAGACCTGATGTTGGCTTATTTCCTAACCAAGAAGCAAAAATGTATTTGAGGCATTTTTGATATCTAATCAGTAAGTTGAGCCATTCCATGTTGAGCGCACATTCAGTTACTTAGAATATTTTTTTTTATGAGTATTGTAGCTATTTTAACGAACATTTTGTGATGCATTGATGACCAGACTTTTTTGGTAGTTATGATATGTTCCTCATTACAAAACACTTTGTAATACATGTGACTAACCTACCAAAGAAATGGCCTCAAAAAAAATTATTTCAGTGGGGAAATGCATTAACAGAAAAGGGGTTGTTCAAATGTTCATTGGTTTGTGGATGTTGGACAAAAAGATTACACAAATGTTTGTGACAGTATAATGAAGATTTAAAATAAAAGCCAGGAGATGAGCATTCTTGTGTTTTGATTTCAAATGTTTATTTATTATTCTACTTTTAGGCCTTTATCAATTGTTTTGTTCCAATTTCTTAATCCACACCCTAACATTCAGTCTTTTAATACCTCTCATTGATTCAAATTGTGCAGAAGCTGCAAAGTCAACGAGATTAACTAAGTAATTTGGTGTGTTAGAAATAAAATTTAAAAGGACTTTTGTGCTGAAGTTTGATCATGCAAAATGGCTTAAGTCTCATGAAAAACAGGATTCTTGATTCTTTTTACCAATTTTCAGGTAAAGTGTTTTTGTATATTTGAAATCCAGTGAATATAGTTAAGTAAGTGAATTGTGATATATATGTTTCTTTATTGTTCTCATAATTATAATGTAACATTTAGGTAATAATGCTCTATTCTAATGTGCGTGCGTGAATATTGTAATTTAGGTAATGATAAAGTTGAGGAGAGCAGTAAACTAACTGGAGCCAATTTTGAAATAAAATTTTTACAAGAAATAGAATGGTCATTTGCAAGCTTAAAATAAGTTGTTTATAGGAATTAATATCATTTGTTCCTGCTGTATCTTTTCTTAGCCATTCATTACTACAGTTGATAAACAAAAGTATTAGTTGAAAAACTAATACAAATAAGCTTTTTTAGAATTCAAATCCTGGAGATAAAATAATTATCGTTTTTGCCCGAATGTAAGACAATGTTTTTCCTAAATAAATCTAATTGGAGGAGGTTGTATCTTCAGAGGTAAAGAGTGGATTTGTTTTTACACTGCCTTTCTAAGTCTAGATGCTAATGCTGACGTAACAAATAACTAAGGCGATAAATACCACACGTATCTGTGATTCTAATTGTATTCGCGATTCAGGCCAATATTTTTTTCATGGTCCTATAAAGCGGGGTGTCCATTTTCTGGAAAACCGAGAAAATCAAATTGGAAATTTCTTTGCTCTAGAAAATTCAGGAAATTAGTGGAAGAATAGTTAGAAAGCAGGGAATTTTTGAGATGTTATAAAACTAGTCATTATTCCTAAACAATAGTACTACTGCTTTTCGCCCAATTTTTGTTGAGATTTCTGTAATTTGTACTTTATCAGGACGAAATCGCAGAGCTGACAAATAAGTTTCACGCATGTTTTAATATTTTCAGTAGTGTGAAATAGATACTCAACAAAATCTTTTCAGTGAATTTCTTTTAAATGCTCTGGAGAAGTCAAGGAAATTTGTTTCAGGGCATGAGTGGCCACCCGGCAAATAGATAATTGCAATCAGCTGGCATTGAAAGTGTAACGCAACTGAAAATGAAGTGTTCCTGAGCTTTAGTTACACGATGTTCGACGAGTGCGCGAGACCTTTGCGTTGCCCGACGAATGCGAATCTACGTTTTGCAAAAGATGGAAATGAAAGTAGTTGGGTTACATCAGCACACTTTTTTCGCATTATTTGTTTTTTGGCAATTTTCAGATAATTAAACGAAAATAATACATGCGCCCTGTCTTTATTCAAAGCAAAAACACTGAGCCGTTTTTTTGAGATATTTTACGTCCAAACACAAAGATAAAGTATTGTAATGCTGCGGGAAATATTGACGATTTTTGGAGAGAAAAACTCGTATTTTTGGGAAACCGAAATAGTGAATAAATTTTGTTCTTGTGTATTAAATTAAATCCTCTAAAAGGTGTAGTCTGAATCCACATTCTGAGTGTCTTTGATACCGAAAAATTGATTGATGACAAGTCTGTTTAGCACCGTGTTGACGACTTCTCTAAAAGTAATAATCTCCAATCAATCTGGACGAACTCTAGTCTCTACGTATTTGAAATGGATATTTGATTTATACATTTTACATACTACTTCAACATTTTCTCCAAAATAGCGTCATATTTTTTACTAAACTTTTCTTCAGATATCGGAAAGGACGCGTAGAAAAATGCCGCAGGCCTGACCTTCATTGAAACCTGAATTTTTGAAAACTACAGAAGTTCGTTTGTTTCGGTGGCTTCCTACAACTACAATATTGGAGATATTCTACTTAAAAATTATGTTCTTCAAAGACATTTTAAAACACGATTACATACAATTTTTCAAAAATATTAGTAATTTCCGCGTAATAGTCCGTGAAATTAAGTGACTTTAACACAATTATATACTCAAAACTTGCATTTTTTTCAGAGGCAGAGCAAATGACGCTTTAAAATGGGGCAGGTTTTATTTTCGAAAATTACGAACAAAATTATTATTGCCAAACTACAGTATGGATGATAGAGAATTTTTGGCTAAATGAAATCTGTTTTTTAAAACTATATCTTGTAATAATGAAAATCTGTTGTTTTTTTTTGAAAATTGCATATCCAAATGTACAACTTTTTGTAAGAGTCAGGAGTTCTATGAGACCGGTGGATTAAGGGTAACGTAAGTGGCGTGTAAACTCTAAAATCCAAAATTCGAATCAAGTGCGGAGAAAAAATGTTTGCTGCTTGAAGACAGATTTGCAGGTTCATAATTATTTAGTAGTAGTAGTACTAGTTAGTAGTAGTATTATATTATGTAGCCATTACAAATAACGCGAGAAAGTATGTGCTGGAGTATCACCACTTGTAGAAATTGCCTCTACTTCAAACAAATATTATCTGAAAAACACTAGTATTTTAAAACATTGAACATGACCTCATTTAATGATCTAATTTTAGAACATATTTCATTAAGCAAAAATCTCTGTCGAGTTCTGCAATGTTATTTCTTTTAATTTTCAAAAATTTAAGAGTTCACCGAAAATGGGACATGCACCATTTTCATCAGCGTACTTTGCTCTCTTCGGGAAACAATTAAAGAGAAATTTTGGAGACGTTTTTGAGAAAATTATTTAAAACTTCCCTGTATTTCACGTACAATTATGCGAAAATTGGCCTACACATATTTCCGAAAAATGTTGCATGTCCTTATTTAAAGATGTTGTACAGAGAAAGGGGTGATTTACCTTCGAAGGGAGAGATTGCGGAAGCGGACTAAACAGGCCCTTCTCTGCCCTAAGAAAAATTGGACGCCAGGCCGGGCCGTGAGATGCCCGGGGGGGGGGGGGAGAAAGGAAGGAAGCGGATTTTGACTGAAGACTCGGTGAAATGATTATTAACATTGCGCATATTTATTTAGCAATGAACACAGCTTACGAATGAAAGTTGATTATTACTGAATGAATTATTTGTACAAATGTCTTGAGACAATGGAATGAAAATTAACTTAGATTTAGGTGTTTTACATAATGTATATCTTATTCTGGTGAATCGTCCCTGCTCAGTTCCTGGCACAAAAATTCACAGATCACACAGCGCGAAGGGCGAAAATGAAATTTGTTGTACCTTGAAATATGTAATTATTTCAAAATAACATCGTATAGTATCATACTATATACTCTACGATGGCCCCTTCCAAAATGATCGCCTGGATCCGACCCTGCCCGCAGAGTCCAGCGATGGCTGGGCGCGTAAGCAGCTCGAACGTGCATAAGTGCTCTGCGGAAGTCTGCCAATCGCAGAGCTGCCGAAGACAGCCGTGCCTCGTCGAGGATATCACAAATAATTGTAGTGACTTAAAGTCCGTTTGCTAGTGAAAGATAGCAGAACTACCAAGGGCAGCAGTTACCCGTACGTATTAAGAACGAATGAAAGTCTGCTTGACGCAGACAACAAAACTGCCGAGAGCAGCGTTGTCAATCAAGAGCAACATCGAGAAACATGAGCTAGGTCGGGGGAGTAGCTTATATGCTCGTAGGTTGCGATTTTGCCGTCGAGACTGCTAATGGGACGTGGGAGGGCTTTGGGTTAGAGCAGGCCAGCACAACATCTGCTCCCGCCTCAAGAGCCGGGCATCTGCACGCGAGAGCAGCAAAAGTGCAAGAAGAGAGAGGGGTGTCGCGGTGCTTAGATTGAATACCCGGACGTCTAATGCAATGCTCCATACTGTGAAATTATATGTCCACTTATTAAAATGGGTAATCTCCCGTATTTCTAGCTACAGTGGTCATATGTCACTGTTCATGTTCTTCTGTACTCTGCTACAAATCGGCATATTTTTATTTTCTATTTTTATATTTTTTTTACTTTATGCTCGTGATTCAAACAATATTTTAAAGCAGTGACATTTTTACACTGTAATATGTAACTCTAACTGACAAAATTTACAATTTAATCATTGATTTTTCATCAGGAATGTTATAATCTCCAAGTGAAAGCAAAACGGAGGAAATCGAGAGCAGTCTCTTATATACAGATGGATTTAAAAATGAAATATAGGCAATCCCAAGGGTAATGTTTTGCAGCACATATATTTGTGACCATTTCCCTCATTATGAAACTAAGATATACCAACGAACATCTCTTACGATATTGTGCGGGCAATTATGAGATTATCAGTATTGTTAAATAGAACGCATAGGGCCAGCCTGTTTGTACGATGCAAACGATTATGAATGGTGTTTGTTGATTTGATATTAGAAGTACATAATGCACTCTTGTCAGAAATTAGAACAGAAGGTAATCATTATTTTTAAGAATGTGATTTTTAATATAAGAATAGGATAGAACCGTCTTATTCAAGTAAATATCGTTAATGAAAAAATAATTTATTACAGTGATCATCAAAAAACTTAATTCGGTTCGAATTGCGCATTTTCATGGTATTTGCAGTCAAGTTGTGAAATGAGCACTGAAGGACTCGCACGTCCGGCAACAGAGAGAACCCTGGACCGGAAACGCCGCACCAATGCTGCGAGTGCCCGCCGCAGGCAGTACTACAAGCCCTGATGCGGGCTGGCATCCCATCGTACAGGTGGCGAATACTGTCCTGCGGTACACTGTTCTACGCTTCCTGCACCGCCTCACGCAGAGCAGGCAGAGTTATTGGGGGAGTTGCAGCACGGGTCAGGCGTTGGCCCATCTTGTCCCACACGGTCGATCGGGGACAAATCCGGCGAGCCCGGTCAGGGCAGTTGACGAAAATCGCAGAGAGCGTGTTGCGTACACAGTGTGAAGGCGGCCTTGTTCTGCTGGAACAGCGCCCCAACCTCCCGTTGCAAGAAAGATATCAGCACAGGCCTCACAATGTGCTGGATGCATCCAGCGCTGGTCAATGATCCCTCTACGAACGCTGACGCACGCGCGGTGTAGTTGATGGCACCCCCACACCATCACACTCGGGGTGGGCCCTACGTGAAGTAGACGAACACACTCCGGACGCACGCGCACACGACTATCACTGGCGTGCAGGCAGAAGCGACTCTCATCACTGAACACCATTGCACGCCATTCCGTCTCCCAGCTGATCCGCACATTGCACCATGCCAGACGTGCCCGACGATGGTTCGGCGTGAGTGGCTGTCGGGCTAGCGTTGGCGGTATCCTGCAGCAAGTAACCGGTTCCCAACGATGCGTGGAGACACGTAGGGGGCCACATGTGCCTGTATCTCGGCGCGGGTGGCCGTACGCCGCCTTCACGATGCGACGATCTTGGCGATTGTTAGTGCTTCGCAGTCTCAAGAGCGAACAGTTTGCAGTAAGTACGTCATATAACTGAACATGGAAGAGAGAGCTGCGTGCTCGTGATAAACACTGCACTACGGTTGACTAACAAGAGAGTCATCTGCACTGTTCCCTGCGTGAGGGCAAACACTCAACCCTTCACGCCATGACCCCACCTCGTTACTCTTACACTTGATGATGCCATTGATGTGTAGTATTGCGCAGAGAGGCCTGTGGCGCGATCTGTACAGGCGCGCTGTACAACAATTAAATAGCCAAGAACTCGGAAAAATCGAGAAACAATTAAACAATTTCGATGTTGACTGAATTGCAAATATTTGACTGTACCAACTGCATTCTGACACGCAATGCGTACTGTGGGCGAGTAGTTTGCTTACTGACCTCCGAAACATGAGTGCGCGGGTTCAATGACGGCGAAGGTACACGGATTTTCGAAGAATGTAAAAATCCCATAGTGGCCCTGCCATACTTGTGGTATGAAACCCGGTACACACCCCCACCTACCCGGTGTGGTAGGTGCCCGGAAAAATCAAATCCCTCCGGCAATTTCTCGTTCTTACCAGATCTCACGTTCAGTTTCAGTCATCGGACATCGATCTTTACAGCTGGCGTACCACTTGCGGTTCAGTGCCGTTTCAAGGATCAAGCTCCGGGCTGGGCACCTTGGCTTCTACGCTCTTATCCGCACCCCCGTCAGGCGGCACTATGCCACCTTCAGGTTGAAAGTCGGATCAAAAAGATAAATTATTTTCCATGTTCTCGCGCCAATAAGTCGATTCCGTAACGAAAGGCATGACACGCGATAAAAGCCAAAATATGTAGCTGATTTGCCTTAGCACACAGTTTTATTTCACGGGTGCGAATATTTTCATACCAATTCTTGCCCTTCTGTATTAATTGAACTTAACCCTACGTCCTAAAAAATGGAAACGACATGTTTGCTAGCAGTCCTCATGGCCTGCTCAAATAGGGACATTGTAGTGGCCCAAAACGGGGACGGCCCCGTTTTGAACGATAAGTCAGAACTCGAAGCAAAAGAACAAGTAAAAATTGAACTAGTGGAGCTACAACAGCATATACTTTCTCGCAATATCACAATGTTATCGTTACATACTCAGGGGCATCCATATATTGCTTTATTAATTTCAAATATAAATTTTGCGAAAATCTCTAATTTTTACAAAAAAAGTACCTTTTTTAAAGAGGTAAATTTGTATAGAATATTTGTCCCCCTTTGACGTCGCTTAAGTTGATCAAGAATTTTTTGCGCCTCCCAGAATACATCCTTCTTTTGATCACCCTCAGTATAAATTTCTTCAGGCAGAGCCATATCTTTGTAATTTGAATGTAGAGCTTGATTTGCATCAGAGTGATCACTCCAACGTCTTTTTGAAAGATATTTCAAAACTGCGTTATTCGACTTTAGATTCAGTGTGAGAAAATGCCAACGATCCGAGGTCAAAACGGAGAAATTGTAAAGTTGTTGTAGGAATGCAAAACAGGCGGACAACTCATTACCCCTTCCAGCGGCTCCTGAACCCACAAGAGCAAAGAATGAGCTGAGACCTTTGTATATGCCAGTCATATTTGCCACATTGCCGTAGCTTAGTCGTCAACAATCCAGCACATGAAGACCTAATATGTGTAATATGTAACGAGTAGCTTGTTCAGTTTGAACTTCTTTATGCCCAACACTAGTAATAAATGCAATGAAGTGCTTTACTGGATCCCCGTTACCAACATTTCTGAGGATAAAATTGAAAAAATAAGAATCCATATTGATAAAGTAAACTTATCACTGCAGAAATTTGGAGTATTTGCAAAAGAAGTCAGTATTGATAAGCAGATGGTCCTCTATTTTGGAAGACAGCTTCAAAATGTTCTTGCGTGGAAAACCCATTATATTCGCGTTCGAACTCTGGGTGCTGTGTTCTTCTTCTGGATTACCTTTCAAAATCTATCCATACTGTCAAAAGATCGGATAAACAACTGGACAATAGAGTAATAATGAATTTGCTAGAAAGTGTTGAGAACCCATCAAGTCATATTGTATTTATGGACTTCTATACTTCCTACGATTTGTTGGCTAAACTGAAAATCCGAGGGTGTCGAGCTACTGGGACAGTGAGAGAAATGCGTCTTAAGAAATGTACATTGGATGAAATGAAATATTCAGATAAACTAGACAGAGGTATGTATGATATCCAGTGCGCATACCCGCCATGACGAAAAAATTTTGGCTGTCAAGTGGAAAGACAACAAAGTAGAGAGCCTTGCTTCAAATCATGATATGTGACGAGAGAGCCTTGCTTCAAATCATGATATGCCCGAGATGTGACGAGCAAAGCGGTACAGACAGAAAAAAGAAGAAGAAGAAGAAGAAGAAGAAGAAGAAGAAGAAGAAGAAGAAGAAGAAGAAGAAGAAGATATGTGCAAATATCACAGCCTGCTCCAATTTCAAACTACAATTCGATTATGGGAGGAGTAGATTGTTGGATCGTTTTATTTCCCACTACAGGCCCGTTCTTGTAAGATCAAACTACGCTATTCTTTTGAATTGTATAAACCCGGTAAGAGTTGCAGCATGAATAATGCATTATATTATTTCTCCAAGTGATAAACTGGATCAGCAAGAATTCACGAAACAAATTGTGGAATGGTGGCGTAACATCCCTCAACACCAAGATCACGACTCCGTGGAACCATTACATTCCAAGCCAGGACTGGACCAGGTCATCACCTCATTCCTGCAGAGAAGCAAGGACGTTCCAGTTTGCAGAAAGAACACTAGACTTATTTGTGTAAATAAGAGCATAAGGACAGAACGCGTGGTTATTTTTTCAATACATTTTAGACATCTCTAGAAGTTTTTCTTGTTACTAATTTTTATTTTTCCTGCACTTATACCTTTTTTTTTCTCTGGGACTATTTTTTCGGGGGTGGTATGCCTCCCCTCGATCCGACACTGCGATTACGTCAGTAACGTATCCAACAGCTTGAATTACGCATCTGACTTTGTTTCCAATCTGAATTTGTTTTGATAAAAATGTTTACGTTATTTTTACTCTCCTTTACACGAACGTATATACTGAGGAACATACGTAGTATAGGGAAAGTTATGTAATGCTGCAGAAAATCGATATCAAGATTTTAACTGAAATACGTTTTTGGGTCCCCTGATACGGGAAAAGTTCCCCCCCCCCAAAACGTCCGTCTTGTGTACGTGAACACTATTAGCGCCTAAACCATTCATAGGATTTTTTTTCCAAATTGAAGAAACCCTTGTCAATCTGGCTCGAATCGAATCATTGAGATGTTGAAAAAATTCTTTAAAATTTGGGTGTACTTTACATTAAGACCTCCGGACATTTTCAAGTTTCACAAAAACAGCTCCAAATATTTTCTTTAAATTTCTTGCAATAATAAAGTAAAATATACTTATAAAGGTGGCATATGTCAGATTTTCAGGTTTAACTCTGAAATTTCAAAAATTTCAAAATTTTTCGAGCGTCTTGTAAGAACTACAAAATGGAAGATAGAGATTATTCCTTCAATAAAATTTGTTCTCTATAGTGAGTTCTTTCATTAAGGTCATATACATTTTTTAGAAAATTGTAGTAGTTTTCGCGCAATATTGCGAGCAATATGTACAATAAAAAAATACAAAAACCAGTTTTTCTCAAAAACGGCTCCAAATTTTTCTTTAAACTTGTGGTAGGGAATGTGCTAAATGCACTCTAGAAGATCACATAAAAGCCATATTGCTCTATTTTTTGTTTTTTCAAGAATTACAAAAAAAGTAATTTTTTGACTTCTCTCGCGATGTTAATATTTACATTCGCGTCAATTTCTTTACATTAAAGCATTTATGAGTACGTTTTTTAAAAATTTTTCTTCAAATAAAGTGAGACAAAATTTCCCGAAACTCGACAGTTTTCCGTGGAAATGAGCTCAAAATTCCGCATATTTAGAAACGCTTAAACTCCATTTTTTCTAAAACGGCTCCAAATTTCTTCTTCAAACGTTTCCTAACAAAGTGCTAATTGCACGGTTTAAGATGCACGCCATTAATATGCACATTTGCAGCAATTTGTAAACACTATTGTATTTGTGACTGGAAGGGCTTGAAGTGACGACTTATTAAGTTTTCGAAAACGCAATGTGAAAAGAGGTTCAAATTTCGAATTTACAGAAGCGCTTAAATGCCATTTTCTTAAATACGTCCCCAAATTTTTCAATGAAAATTACCATTTGGGCGATGTTTTACTATTCTTTAATATTTTTAAAGTAATAATTCGATTCTACTATTAAGAAGTCGATTTTTTTTTTTTTTTTAAATGTACTTTGGGCGGCGATAAATAGGCAGCTGGCAAGTTTCGGGTGAATTTTCGGCAGAAGGACTCTTATTACAAGGCTCTGATTAACAAAAAGTGGATAAATCCAGTTGCTAAATTTAGAAAAAACCTTCCAACACTTGGTGGAACAAGAATCTGTTTTGTGGGTCCTTGAAACCGAAAAACGGCAAAACGTTTGTCGGACGGATTAACGTTAGAGGCTAAACCGGTCAGCCGATTTTCTCTAAAAATTAATATTCCTCAATAGATCTGGCTGATGGTACGTCCCCTGAATATTGAAACGAATATTTCAATTTTTGGGGTACTTTACATGAAGCACGTGAGACATTTTTCAAATTTTCAAAAAAATGGCTCCATTGGTTTTGATTAAATTTTTTTGTTAGTGAGAAGAACATTTAAGAGAATGGTTTAGGTCTCATGTTCGTTGAAAATATTTTCGTAAAATTGCAAAATAAAAAAAAATTACCGTCTTTCTAGAACTAAAATATTGAAGATAGAGATTTTCCGTTAATGAAATGTTCCATAAACATAGATTTTGAAAAAAGGTCATACAATTTTTCTAAAATTTCAGTACTTTTCTTGTTATTTTGCTTGAAAATAGGGCAAACAATACACGCTGTTTTAGCACCACTTATTACTTAAAAGTTTCGCGAGAAGTTAAAATTAATAATTACAGAAAAAAATGGGGCGGGGGGGGGGGAGAATTCCCACATCCGACCTTGTGGATTCGCGCATGTCTTGGCGCTATATCTATTTCAAATTGAAGGGACCGCGATAGTCATTTCGATCGGGACTATCAATTTAGCCGTTAGCGTTGTTCAGTTTTGTCATTGTCAATTTTTCGGTATCAATGATCCACAAACGTGGCTCCTAATTATAAAATGTTATGATATGCAATGTACTACTTATTGGACGATTTATCCACTTTTTTGGAATCAGGCTCCCACAATACGTGTTTTACTGTCGAAAAATCCCATTTTTTTCATCAGTATTAAAATTCTTTCTTTATATACTGTTCGTAGTAAGTGAGAAACGACAAAAAATACTGAAAGTTAACTGGGTACATGTGGTAGATTAAAAAGTGTAATTTTACAGTAATTCATTAATTACTTTATCTATTTTGTCAATTTGATTTAAGGTCATCTAAGAACAGTAGCAACTGTGTGATGTGTAGTGAGATACAATCTACCAAAATGAATATAGAAAAACACACACACCCCACCCCACACACACACACACCCCACCCCCCACACACACACACCCCACACACACACACACTCTCTCTCTCTGTCTCTCTTTTGGTTTTGCAATATTAGGTACAAGTATTCCCACAAATTACGTTAACAAAACTACAAAACTTCACATTCTAAATCATATAGGATCTAATGGAGGATGTTGAAATCTAATAAAAAGCAAATTTTCAATCGTATTTACATCATTTATTCAACTTACAAACTGTTCCCAATTAATGTATCTATTAAGAGCACAAATCCATTGTGCTGGACATACCAATCTCTTGCATGCTGTCACAGGCAGTAAAGAATTCTCTGATATTAATTCACGTCGCACACAAATTCATGCAAACAATTTAAATCATGGTAAAGAGAGGGAGAATTTACAAAAAGATGTCAAACTCAAGAAGATTTTCCTCTTGAGAGCTTCGATGCAGCACTAATTATTATATTATTTACAAGTATTTTTAAGCACCAAATTTCTTAAACTTTCACAATTAACTACCATCCGTGATCAATCTTGTGCTACATCTACTCTAAAATACATCACAGCATCGCAGCCTTCGTACACGTGAAATGATCAATCACTGTAAAACCAATTTCGCCTGCTGCCGATGCTCTGGAATTGTTTTAACCCTACAATAAATAAATTATGTCTACAGAAATCTTCTAAAACAGTTAACAAACACCACATGTGTTTAGACATAAATTATAAGCAAATCCTACAAAATTAAAAATAAAATTAAAAACATGAATGAGTAAAACCAATAAGCCACTTAGCTGCAAATAGGCTACATACAAGCAGAGGACTAGACGTTTAGCTTGTAACTCAACTAGTTAAAACTATTTTGGGAGTCCTGGTGTTATGATGTATTTTCTTCATTATTTAGTGTATCCCTTTGCCAATAGTCCAATACAAATTTGCCATTTATCCTCATCAAAGTGAGAACTCGTGCTTCAGCATACATATGTATCAGCCAATAAAATTTCTAAACTAAAATTAGTTCAAAAAAGTGTCATAATATTATTCACAGGGTGCACACTCTCCAACAGTCTTTGTCATGCTGTAAGGAAGAAATTTCTTCGCTCTTGACTTAGAAAATGCTATTTTGTAAATTTGTTTGTTCATCACGTTCTCTTCACAGTGACAGTGTTTCTTTAATTAATTTTTTCATTGTTGTGCCTACAGAAGTGTTCGAAGGACCCGAAGTGGTAAAAGATACCTGCCAAAAGTAAAATTATGTTAATGACATAAACATTGTATGAATGTTATTATTTAATTTCTGACCTATCTTACTTTAAATAAGTAAGGTTGGACGTCTGGGTATGAAGTATCAAAGATGAGATCCAATTCAGACTGGTTAGGCATTTTGGGGACGTATTCATGCCGGTTCATAACCTCGGCTATGTACAGAATTTTCTCTGTCAACATATCCCCTACTTTTTCACG
Organism: Gryllus bimaculatus; assembly: GCA_017312745.1. Taxonomy (NCBI): domain Eukaryota; kingdom Metazoa; phylum Arthropoda; class Insecta; order Orthoptera; family Gryllidae; genus Gryllus; species Gryllus bimaculatus. The sequence goes on along the minus strand of BOPP01000088.1, from coordinate 380,492 downwards.
ACATACTTGTCGTTCTGAAACAAACGAATAAACATATTTATACTACTTGTAACAAAATAATAAACACACAAATTCATACTTCAGAAAATATATTTATCTTGAACAAGAAAAGAAATGGCAGCAACAACAGAAATACACATTTTCTCTGCAATTATTGATTATTCCTTAGGAACTGAACTCATAAAAATATTCTGATGTAATGACACACTGTAATTTAATCAACCCCTTAACAAATAGATGTAAACATATTTTCTACGATTATACTTTTACATGATCATGTCATAATTGTGTAGTCTAAACAATATCATAACCTTATCTAAAAGGTTTTAAAATGAATGTAATATATTTTAATTGATGTAATTAAATGCAAATTACTTGAATAATTCTCTTTAAGCCAGACAAAATAAACAAACATGGAGAGAAAAAACTGACATAATTGACAGATTTTTCACTTAAAGTTCCAAATATTTAGGGTAGCCATCTTTGCAATTTCTACCCTAGTTCTGCTTTATGACCAATATACTGTTTCATAACAGAACGTAATGTACATTTTATTAACTGAACATACATTTTGTAGTAAAATACGAAGTCCATAAATAAAATTATAAATGATCTGTAATGGCACTTTTGATCACCATTTGGCAAAGTTGTATGTTTGAAATTGAAGCAACAATACACTCCTTTCCGGTTTATATTAAAACAAAAATACACAAATGTGTTATTTCAGAAGACCCTTGAATTATAATTCAGAGATCACAGTCCACTAAACAAATCACTTGAATATAACTACCATGTTCATTGTTGAGTTTGATCAACTCCAAACGAACTGTCCACACTTCCCAAGGAATGCACTCTGGCTGGAAAGGCCATCTATTTTTTTTCTTCTGAAAAAATTCCAGAGATATTTGACCTGAACCAGGTCCATCATTTCCCCTGAGAGCTTCTGAAAATTCTGAAATTTCCTTCTTCAGATTTCTGTCAAGGCTTTCTGAAGAACAGCACACCTGAAATTCCCATGTGTTGATTATTTTTTTTTTCATACGAAAGTGTAGTAGTTTATTATTGATTACAAGGAAAATATAGAAAAAATACTCACATAAGTGAAGTCAATGAAATCGCAGTCCACATCAGTGTAACCAACAGTGCCCACAGAATAGCTGCCTTCTTGCTTGTAATGAAATTTTCCAAGAGATCGATGGAAGAGGACGGTGTGAAAAAGACTTGCTACTGCCTCATCTACTTGTCGTCCCTCCACCGTCTGTTAAATTCCAAATATATATTTACGTATATATAAATGATATGTAGCTCTTTATAATTACTTATCAAATCTCTAAAATATCACAAGGCAATCCATAGTAGAAGTAAATACTTATAATAATGGTTTTCATTTTTGTTATTTTTTCGCTTTCACACAAAATGGTTCCAGATTAAATATAATGTAAAAATATTAACTGCTAGTTACAATTATTTCTAATTTTATTCTAATTCTAATTTAACAGTAACAGAGCATACAAAACGAAGATAAATTATCAACAGATGCGAATTTTAGAATATATCCAAGCTATCTCTTTCACTCAGCATCTAAGTGTACATTAGACATTTTTATAATCTGATAATTCATTCTTCAGAAATACCAAAATTAAACCAAAGTAACAAAACAGAATAAACATACTCTTGCAACTCTTTATTATTTTATACACCTTTCAATAACTATAGAATTCATTTGAATGAAAATAAGCTATACATAATAGCACATTTATATATGTACTATTAAATGTTATTACAAAGATAGGACACACTGGTTCCTACATATACACTATTTCTTATTGCAAGCCAAGTTCTTTGGCAATTCACTATGAGGGAACAATGATAATTTTATTCACTATCATCCGCAAACAAGAATACATGTCTCCAGAAACAAGAGTCCCCAAAAGAGAACATAATTGCAACTGATGTTTTAAACATGTGCTTAATGATTTATCTAATCAAGTGTGAAAAATAATTGTTTACATAAATATCTGTGCCTATCTACAGTTTTGAAATACAGTCCCTTTGAGAAATAGTTTCATACTTTTCAATACAGACAAAAATTGAATAATGCACTCACCAATTCAAAAGTCTGTGACCTCGCATTCATGTTTCCTATATTTGGGCAGTACCTTCAATTGACAAATCATGTCTTTAAGGTTCTAACTTAATAACGTGTGTATATACTTATGTGACATGAGTAACTTCTTCCAACAGATGTTGGAACATTCTGTCGGTACATCTCTCACTCCTCCTGGGCGCAATTTCCAATTTGTGCCTCACAGAGTCAGCTGTTCTTTGTTTACAGTTACTGGTAACCAAACATGAACAATGATAGGAACTCATCACTGATAAAACGGAAGCGTGCTTCCCTCAAAGAGAGACTTATGAATCCCAACTGAACAGAATGATTCTCCCCATCACCAAATCATTTTGTTGGCGACAGTAACATAACTCTTCGACAGGTGATCCACAGCTCTAGTCATGATATAAACATCAACCTATTTCATGGTGACACACACTGCCCTACTGCGCTTGGTTCATTCTCAGTCCAGCTGACTCGTGGTGGGCACACGGTAAACCAATCTTCGTATAAAAACCCCAACGTAGAGACGAACCGCTACGATTTGAAAACCCCGTGTAGTCATAATCTAATGATTGTTAACAAAAACAGGTATGATAGGTTACTAGAAATTCACGTTTTAATTGAACCATATCTATTCGTAAAGCCTATTTTCTTTCCTATTTGAGCATGTTCTGATACTATTTTGTCCTTCATGTTGGCAATGATGCACAGATCGGAATCCTGATGATAATGGAACATATCCTTCAGGCGCTTCCACGTTTAGATGGTTATTCTCAGCGATTCGCTATAACCAACCAAACTCCTTTAATCGGCGTGTTTCGAGTGCTGTCGGAACAGTTCGGTGGTACTGGATGGTTTAGCCCGGGAAGCAAAATACTGGATGTAGTGCAATTCATTAATTACCTTAAAATCCCTTTTTAACTTTTATCAGGTCAGTTGATATTTTGATTCTTTTTGTTTACCTGGAATAAACATCAATCTTTTGATTTTGTAAAAAATATCGTATTGCGTCCAAACTCAAACGTTCACAATCCTCGAAATAGAAAAGATTTTGAAAGAATAAAAGACGATATCTTGAAATATAAGATAATTTGAAGTACATGAATATTTGTAAATTTATTTTCAATTAATACTTACTTGACAGAATTGTCACGTATTTCATGTTCGTGTTACGTACATTAGAAAACAGTTTCTGGGGATCCTCTGCCTTTTAATATTGTCAATATGCACAAGCATATGAATAGCAACATATAAAAAAATCTTCATAAATGTGCCATACAATATCATTTCAGCACGAGGTAATTCTAACTTGTAACATCCAAAGTTATGGGCGCCTAGAAGAGGTGGGAGGGGGGGGGGCAACTTGCCTCAGGTCCCTACTTAATTGGGACCCGAATTTTGTTTATTCCAAACAAATATGTTTACTTCTAAGTCAAATTAACCGCTATAAGTTATCTCCGATGTCTGGAGAAAAGAAATCTGTGTATGTAGTGTAAGGGATAGGGAAGGCGGAACTTTTGTTTGAAATATATTGATACATTTTGTCAAGAATTGTTAAAATTATGCAGTTAGCCTGCTGTGTTAGCAAAACGTGATACTGTTATTTAAATTAACCATTTTTTTGTAAATAAATAAATAAGAGGCCTCTGTGGATCTACTGCCCCAGGCCTCTTGTTTTTTCTGAGCGCCACTGTCCAAAATATAACTTGAAATAAAAGGTACTTGATCAAAACCGATTTAAAACAACATATTTTCTTAGCATCATAACCGTCTAAACAAGCTTCTTAACTTTGATTTTCATTGTAATATTTAATATGTAAAGTCGAAAACATACTAATAAATAAAAAAGTAAAACGGTTATTATCAGGAAGATCTATTATGCAACGTTTTCATTAGTTATCATAAGGTAATCGTGGATACGCTTGAAAAATATATTAGTTTATACGAAAGAATAATTATAATAAGATGAGAACATTACAGATTCTTTATAAACTTTACGAGTTTAAAAGTGAATGAAATTCCATTGTGTTCAGGACTTCATGAAAAAAAAGTAATTTTATGCTCATTAACGTGATTATGGTTGTTGTAGACTTTCGGTTGCTTTGGTACAATATTATCTCAAATTGTTGTAGAATTGAATCTCTATAAGATTACCTAGAAAATGTGGTTTTGTTTAAAGGAAAGGAAATTATATTATATCCGTGTAAGACGGGCGGATCCAGCCGATCATTTTGGAGGGGGCCATCATTGTTTTTTGTTAAATAATAATCATTTGATATTATATTGAACATTATTACTGTTGTATATTATGATACTATACAACATTATTTTTACCTAATTACATAAATCTAACATAAATATTTTAATCATTTTTGCCAAATAAAGGAAAGTAACATTCTAAAATTCTAGGCATTTCGGGGGAGGCCATGGCGCCCATGTCCCCTGTCCATCGGATCCGCCACTGGTGTAAGAACATCTCTAGGAACCAGAGGAGGATTAACAACATGGTCGCCTGTCGGCACGCGAAAAATTGCCGCCTATTTTTTCGAATGACCCATGAAAAATAATGTATATAATACGTTTAATTTGTGTTTAATTGGACAGAAATAATTTATACGTGTTATTTTTTTACGGGAAAATAATTAACTTTTAAATCACATATTTTGATGTTTAAAAATAACATAAATTCATCATGTTTTGGGTTTTTTCGTCGTTATGCGTATTTATTATTCTACCGTTGTTCTATCTTTAATCCTTGAAATTAAGTCGATGTTCACATTTAACACTAGAAAATATGAATGAAATAAAACATCTGCGAGCAGATTATCAAAATTACATATTTTTAAATATGTACAAGATTTATAAAGTGAATATTAACACGACTGGTAGGAATACGACCCGTTAACTGAGAGACTTTCAGAACTGAGGGTCATGCGCCTTTCTTAATTAGCAGTAGATCAAAAATAAAATGCATTATGGATCTGCAGACTTTATGCCTAGTATATACGTTAGCATGAAAGCATTGGTACGGGTTGTTACGGAAGGGGGCGACTGCGTTCGCCTAGTGACCCTAAATTCTACGTTCTTAGTTTCTTTGTGAGTTATGTAGATAGTTTTGATTTATTTAGGGCTTAACGCCTGCTAGATTTCTAAGAAATATTACAACAAATATTGTTACATTAAAACACATTAACATAAGAATGAAAGAAGAAAATACGCAAGACGCGCAACACAGATACATTACATATATATTTTACATAATCGTTTTTTTTTCTCTCCTAAATGTTTTTCACTCTTACGGCCTGCCCTAAATGATTCAGTAGGTAAATTGTTCCAGTCATTTATTGTTTGGTTTTCAAAGGAGAATTTCCCAGTATCTCATCACTGTCATCGTGTACAAGTTTTGAAATTATGATTCTCTCTTCTTAAATACATCGGTTTCAGTAGCGTGTTCCGAATTTTATTTCCACACAGGGAAATCTACACACGCCTTATAAAGTGCTGGTATAAAGCTCTAAGTCTAGCCATCTTTCTGCGATTTGAAAGCGGTCGTAATTTATTTTGAGCGAGTCGGTTACCAGAGAATTCAGAGACTCTTTCTAAATTTTGTCTAGCTCGTGAATTTGGCCCAGTTTGAAGAGATCCCAACATATAGCCTCATAATCTTGGATAGGGCGCACAAGGGAAGTGTATGCCAGTGTTTTAACTATTTGTGGACTATTGTTTCTCTTAATTAACCTTAATAAAAACAATAAGGTGACGCCTAGCCGAATTCGTTTACTACGCTCCGTGAAGTCACGGAGGTTAAGTGAATTCGAGACTCGCGGGTTCCTGATTGGGTAACCGGCCTTAAACTAAGGGATCAGACGGCGTCGAACCCCTGGCCGAAAGCGTAAAAGGCACTGTAAGATTGCGAATTGACAAGACTTGACAAATTTAGTAATTACTCAGTAAAGATAGTAATTACTCTGCAACGAAGGATTACTCCAGGCAAATTGCTAAACGCCCAACAAGGGTTAAAGAAACGCGTTGCGTCATCAATGACGCAACAAATTTAACTAGTGGTGCAACAGAATGGCACACACTTTCCCGTATTAGTTTTCTATTTCCCTTCAGCTAGCTGTTGGGACTGGCCACATATTCTTGCCAGCTGCCATCTATCATCGCCCATATACATTTTTTTTTTAAATTTTCGGTTCAATAATTATAGAACGGAAATATTATATTATGAATATTAAAAAAAACAGTAAAACATCGTCCTAAATTGCAATTTTATTTGAAAACCTTGCAGCCGGTTTTAAGAAAATGGCCCTAAATTCGAAATTTGAAGCTAATTTTCGCAGAAAATGTTTGAGTTTTCGAACAACTTGATTTGAAGTTATTTTAAGTACTTTAACCCACAAAAGCAACGGTTTTTAAAAATTGCTGGAAATGAACGTATTAATAGCGTGAGAGACCTTTCAAAAAATTACATTGTGCGATTTTTGAAAAACAAAAACAACAAAATACCCCAAAATGAACTTGACGTCATATTAAAGAGTGCAATTAGCCCTTTCTGTTCGAAAAGTTTGAAGAAAAAATTTGGACCTCTTTTTGAGATAATGGCGTTTGAGCGTTTCCAAAAACGCGGAGTTTTGAGCTAGTTTTCACAAAAAATGGTTGAGTTGTCGAGAAAAATTATGACTTTAAAGCACATGTACTCATAAATACAGTAATGTGAGTAATATGCCGTTAATATAAATAATACCGACGTGAGAGACGAGTAAAAAAATACATCTTTTAATTTTTGAAAAACAACAAGAAAAGAATAGAGCTGTATGGCATTTATGTCATTGTACAGAGTACATTTAGCACTATCTCTACCAAAATTTAAAAGAAATACTTTGGAGCCGTTTTTGAGAAAACCATTTTTTTTTAAAAAAATTGCATATTTTGTTCGCAATATTGCGCGAGAACTTCTGAAATTTCCAAAACATGTACATAGCGTTAATGAAATTACTCACTACGGAGAACAAATTTTATTTGAAGGAATAATCTCTATATTCAATTTTTTAGCTGCAAAAAAACGCCCGAAAATTTTAAAATTTTTCGAAAATTCTGAGTTAACCCTGATAATCGGACATATGCTACCTTTATGAATATTTCTTCTCTATTCTAACAAGAATTTTAAAGAAAAAATTGGAGCCTTTTTAAGAATATTTTGAAAATATCCGAGGGGGCTTCATGTAGAGTATCCAAATTCTAAATATTTTTTTTTTCAAAATCTCCAAACCTTGACTCAAGTCAAATGGACGGGTTTCTTCAATTTGGAAAAAGTCCGACGTATAATTTAGGCGCTAGTGGTGTTCAAAGACGGACGGACAGGCGGACAGTCAGACAGACGGACGTTTTGAAGGGAAAAAAAGGAAAGAAAAGAAAATAATTTCGGTATCAGGAAATCCCAAAACGTGTATTTCAGTTGCAATCTTGAAAGCGATTTCCGCAGCATTACATAACTTTCCATATACTCCATATGTATTACGTACGTATACGGGAAAGTAAAATAAAACAAAAACAACAGAACATGTCTGATGGCATTAAAATCAGTCCATTCTGTTACAGCAGCGACCAACTTGAAATCTCAGTTCAATGTAATTGTAAATAAATATTACATGTAATAATGTTTTTTAAAATTGTGTGACAATGTAAATACTAATTTTTTCACCTAGTAAAAAGTAGAATGTTTACAAAGTAGATCGTGTATAATTATGGAAGTCGTTATGAGGATTCTTTTTGAAGTCCATTTTCATTATGCATTTAATTCTGTCAATGTTTACAGGAAATTCACTTCACGAACGTACATTGGTCCTTCATATTCCACGAACCCTTCGCGTTCGCGCAAGGGACGTGGAGCCGGCCGTGCCTTGCGAGCGAAGCCATTTCTGAACTGCTCTCGGGCCTAAACGGTACACAGGATTGCCCCAGATCATTATTCCCCGATGGATGTAACTGCGAATCAAGGCCCTGAGGATTTGAAACGGGTCTTTCTATTTTGGAGGTAAAACTCCTAGGACATTTTCAAAAATTTCTCAAAAACTGATCCAATATTTTCTTTAAAACGTTTGTTAGAATGGAGCAAAGTACCAAAGTTATAAATATGGTACAAGTGCGATTTTTTTTAAATCGCTGACTTTCCGAAATTTGTCAAAATTAGATTTTTCGACTGTCTCCAACAAACAATACCGAAGTTAGCCGTTTTATCTTAATACATTTTTTCTTCAAACTTAGATCTTTTAATGTCATGTTCTCTTTTCAATATGTGAGAAATAGTTTCGTCAAAATTTTGGGCCAAATCGTTCAAATCTCTAAAATTTCGAAAATTACAAACGTTAAAAAAAATTTTACGACTATATTGTTGAAGATGTTTTTCTCCAAAAACCGTAATTTATCAAATTAGATTTTTAAATTAATTCATGCACAAGTTGTTTAAAATATGAAAAGCTTTCATGTAATTTTGAGGAAAATTGTGACAATTTTCCACAAAGGTATAAACAATATTTTCTCTAAAGTGTCTCCAAATGTTTTCTTTAAAATCTTATTTGAGATAGAGCAGAATTAAATGAATTAAATGACATAAGTGACATTTTCTTTAACACTTTTGAATTTTCCAAAACTGAAGATATGTATTTTTTAAGAATGTGTCTGTGATTTAATATCATTCAACCCTCAAAATGCATCATGGTAGTGTAGTGGATACTATACACAGATAATAAAGCTTCACATTAGAGTTTAAATGCCGCCCAGGCAAATATTTTTCAGGGTAGTAACCATTCGCTGAGGCATGTGTTAGGTCTATAAGGTGATCCCTGACAGAAGAAACCCAAGCTGCCATTCTCTTGCTGCTCAGTTAGTTTTTTAGCCTATTTCATCTTATTGATAAGAATGCTCCTTTATTTACATCTTGTATCTTGAATTATTTCTTCTGTTGGGTGTATATATTATTTAGAACTTGTTGTATCCAGTGAATAGTTATTTCAGTGTGTCTGTGCCTAATCCTACAAACATCAAGTAATCATGAAACCACATTACAGTATTTAAGGATTTGTTCTCACAAATCTCTATTCCTTGTCAACTGTCAATTAAACTATATTACAAAGTTTTTATGACTTGTTCTTGTAAAATCTTTATTTATTGTCAACTATTATTATATAATGTAACTATGAATTTAATGGGGGTGTTCTTGAAATATCTTCTATTCAATGACATAGAAACTGGTTTATATTTTAATATCGTTGTTTTAATTCATTTGACTCCATTCAATGATTAAATTATGTCATTATTTACATTCTTTTTAGTCTACATTATTTTCATGTTTTGTCAATTTTATTATTGTAAATTTAAGTTTCACTTGTTTCCTATTTTTCAGTTTGATAAAAGTTGTTAATTTCCACATTGCTATCTAATAAAGACATTAATGTTAGATTAATCTAACTAGATTAACCTAATCATAGAAAGAGCTGTATACATGTCACTACCAAAATGATTTAATTCTTGAAAGAATTCTTCAAAGAATTAACTTCAGGATTATTATTTGGACACAAATTAAAAATTATTTTGCAATACATTGAAAAACAAACAGTCAATGGTTGTTCCAAATACTTTCTCCATCTTCTTTTCACCAAGTGAGTCAAATGTTACTTTACAGAAATATTTTAATGTAGATCAGGGGTTCCCAATCTTTTTCCATCGTCGACTCCCTCAAGCATGACCTATAGGCAAACTAGGCGATCGCCTAGGGCGCAAACCTGGGGGGGAGGCAGTTTTGATATGTTTTTTATAGTACATGTTTTAATAAACACATTTTATAATAAATTTTGACAATATCACAATCTATTTGAAATAAAATATTTTTTTCATGCTAAAATAGAAAGTGAATTTATTCTATTTTGCTCATTGTTGATCTTACGTATTTTTTTACTCACTTCAAAGCCAAAAACTATCTTTCAGCCAAACAATTTAACATAGGTGTACATAAATATATGCGAAAGGCGATGTCAACATGCAGAACTTTATATCTCTGTGAGTATAGTAAATCATATTTTACTTTTAAAAAATATTTCTGAACATTATTATTATTATTATTATTATTATTATTATTATTATTATTATTATTATTATTATTATTATGTTTTATTAGGGGGAGGAGGGGGGTCGCAAACATCTAGCCTGCAGTATGAGCTAGAATGCAAATAACGTAGTGCTGGCCCTGCCCTTACACTTTTCTCTAAAATAATGTATACTAGCAAAATATGTATTATTAGCATCAATAATGACACATATTTCATATAGTAAACATATAGTACTCAAAGAACATGAACGGAAGTTCTGAAAAACAATTATTGGAATTATGTTTAATATTATTTGTACTATTATAATTTTTAAATTTAATAATATAATCAAGTTTTCAGATTCCAAATCACAGATTCTGATTGCAACGAAGTTAAATTTTCATTCATATGAATGATATTAAATTCCGAAAGAGGCGCAAATTTGTACTTTATTATTCCATGAAACCATAACTTCAACAAATATTAATGTCAGAAAACAAATAATTATCAACTTCATTGATACTCTTTTTTATCAATGGCATCTTCATTATATCGTTCACATTTCGCTCTCGACGCCTAAATTAACCCTTGATCATCATTGGACCCCC